>CM064531.1:629976-727751 GCA_032716605.1 Paralithodes platypus
AGGCGAAGCATTTCTTCTTCAACAACCGTGTTTGTGAAGAATTGGACCAGCACTAACGCCTCGAACATTTGTAAACTGCAATACTGTCGAAACATGGTCAAGAACCAGCGTGGATAAACACTTTGGCAAAAATAAAAAAACCCCCCCCATTGTCACAGTTATCTTTCAGAATAACGAGCACGAAGTTTTAAGTGCATTGCCTAAATGTAGTATTGATATTCATAAGGACATCTGTTCCCTTTCAGAATTGTAGTACCGTAATAGTTAATAGTTAGCTTAGATTACAAATCAACTTCTTTTTCTCCCTGTCCTATCCGAATTTCCGTGTCAGTTTGTCAATACTACATGGTATTTTTCTGTCTGTTTCCGTTCCAGCATTAGCTGGAGGGAGTGGTGGGTGGGGAGGAGTCTTTGCTATCCTTTTCTCTACCTCGTAATCAATAGATTAGTAGTTTTAGATATCCAAACTGCCCCGTAAGGACCAATAGGTCTGTTCCAGTTTGTTCTTCTTTGTATTCCTCTTCCTCCTCCTCTCTCCTTCTTCCCTTCTTCCTCCTCCTCCCCCTCCTCCTCCTCCTCCGTGATTTTTTGGCGGAATACGCATTACCAGGTTATACTCCCTTCAGCTGCGAAAGATCCCATAGAATGGGAGGTGGGGTTCTGCTATATGTTAAAAGTAATCTTCACCCAATCGAGGTAACCAAACCTGCCATAAATAATATTGATACTAGTTACGTTCAAATAAATAATCAAGCAAGCAAGATAATAATTGGCCTCATTTATCGACCTCCTGCACAATCACCCGATACTGACGATAAACTCTATGATCAAATAGCGGAAATAAGTTGTCAGGAAGAAGCAGTAATATTTGGCGATTTCAATCTGCCAGTCACAACATGGGGCGAACCATTAAATGCTCACGCGGGACAAGATCTATATGCTAATCTTCAGGAAAGTGCCCTTTATCAACACGTAGAACACCCAACGAGGGGAAATAACATTCTGGATATTATTCTAACGACAAATGAAAGACTGGTAAATAGCGTTAAAATCGGACCGGAATTTTAGCTCTAGTGACCATAGGATAGTGTCCTTTAACATTAAAGTAAATAATGACAAAGAACACGTGAGCAACGGAAAAAGTACCAGATTATCGAAGGGCCGACTTTAACAAACTTAGAAGGCATCTTGCCAATACTGACTGGATTGAAATGACTGAAACTCACGATTGTAAATCGATTATGGAACATATTATCTAATAACCTAAACAAAGCAATAAATACAAGCATCCCTCTACGAAAACGGGGCCCGGCAGGGAAATAGAAGCCAAAATGGTGGAATAATGAAATATAAAACATCCTCTTAGTAAAGAAGCAGGCATACTAAAATATAAGGGAAGTCAGAATAATAGCGATAAATTAGAACACGATAGACTGCGTCGAACAACCAAAAATCTCATCAACGGAAGTAAGAAGAATCTGTAACTTCATATTGCCAGCTCCAGCAAGTCCAATCCGAAAGAATTTTACAGCTATATAGAAACAGAAAAACGGTAACTTCAACAATAGGCCCACTTGTTGCGGAAACATGGAGATCATACAGATAACAAAGTACAAATGGCGAATATCCTAAATAACTATTTTGCAATCAGTTTTCACGTCGGAAGATACTACCGGTAACCGACCTACCCCTACGAATCATCAATGGCACTGAGCTCGAAAACTTTATTACGATTTATGAAGACGATATCCTGTTCGCAATCACATTTGAAAGTTAATAAAACCCCAGGCCCTGATAAAATATCCCCAAGGATCCTAGAAGAAGCAAAACACGAATTATTAAACCCACTCTCAAATCTGTTCAACAAATCATTGAATGTTGGGAAAGTTCCAAACGATTGAAAACTAGCTAACAAAATAACCCATATACAAAAAAGGAATTAAGTCCTCTCCAGGAAATTATCGACCAATTAGCTTAACATCGGTAACGGGCAAATTAATGGAACCATTATAAGGGACAAAATAGTAAAACATTTGGAAGAAAATAATTTAATAAAAGATTCTCAGCACGGTTTTAGAAATAAACGTTCATGCTTAACAAACTTACTCGACTTCTTCAATGATGTTTACAAATCATATGATAAGGATAGAGCAGTTGATATAATATATCTCGATTTTCAGAAAGCTTTCGATAGATACCGTACCCCACAAGAGACTAATTGACAAAATAAAAGCTCATGGCATAACAGGAAAAACTCTGAAATGGCTCGAAAATTGGCTCTCAGACCGTAAACAACGAGTTGTAATAAATGGTGAAGAATCAGATTGGTGCAAAGTAAATAGTGGCGTTCCCCAGGGTTCGGTATTAGGTCCTATTCTTTTTATAATTTACATAAACGACTTAGACGAAGGAATAGAATGCAAAATTTCGAAATTTGCTGACGATACAAAAATTACTAATAAAGTAACCTCAACAGTACATTGGCAAAAACTACAAGGTGACCTAGACACTTTAGAAAACTGGGCAGAAAAATGGCAAATGAAATTCAACATAGAAAAATGCAAGTATTACACATCGGTAGTAACAACGCTAAAAAAGATTACTCAATGAACAACATTCAACTATCAAATACAAATAATGAAAAGGATCTGGGAGTTATAATATCAAGTGACCTGAAGCCGAGTAAACAGTGTAAAGAGGTAATAAAAACTGCTAATAAATTGGTGGGTTTCATCGGCAGAACATTCAAATTCAAATCAGAAAAAATCATACTTACTCTATTCAACTCATTGGTGCGTCCCCATCTCGAATACTGCGTGCAATTCTGGTCACCGTACTAACCGAAAGGACATAAATAAACTTGAAAGGGTGCAACGCAGAGTCACTAAAATGATACCTAGATTGCGTAATAAACCGTACGAAGAGCGCTTAAAAGAACTAAATTTGTTTAGCTTAACAAAGCGCAGAATGAGAGGTGACCTAATAGAGGTGTTCAAAATCTTCAAGGGATTCAGCAACCTAAATGTAAGCGAATTATTTACGATCAATCAAGCAAACACGAGAAACAATGGTTTTAGGATTATAGGCAAGCGTTTTCATTCTCACGAGGCGAAGCATTTCTTCTTCAACCGCGTTGTGAATAATTGGAACAGACTACCCTCGAACATTGTAAACTGTAATACTGTCGAAACATTTAAGAACCATCTGGATACACACATGGCAAATAACCCCCGATTAACACAGTTTCTTTCAGAATAACGCGCAACGAAATGTCACGCATACCGCCAATGTATATTTCATTTTCCATACATCTGTTTCCCTTTCAGAATTGTAGTAAATAGAGTTAGCTTAGCCTACAAATCAACTTCTTTTTCCTCCCTGTCCTGTCCGAATTTCCGTGTCAGTTTTTCAATACTGCATGGTATTTTTCCTATCTGTTTCCATGCCAGCATTAGCTGGAGGGAGTGGTGGGTGGGGAGGAGCCTTCTTCTTTGCTATCCTTTTCTCTACCTCGTAGTCAGTAGATTAGTAGTTTTAGATATCCAAACTGCCCCGTAAGGACCAATAGGTCTGTTGCAGTTTGTTCTCCTTTGTATTCTTTGTATTCCTCCTCCTATAACGACATAAATACATCTTAGGAATTATTCGAAACCACTTACCTAAAAGCAGTGCAGGACTGCATACCATCGAAAATACGGCGTCCAGGCCTTAATAATAAGCCCAAATGGTGGAATAAAGATATTTCAAACTGTCTGCTTGCTAAAAAGTTTGCTAATGATAGATTAAAATCCTTACAAAATTACGAAGAACGGGTGAAATTTGTAGAGCTACGACGCAAAGCCAAAAAGTTAATTAAGCAAAGTAAAAAGACCCTGGAGTTACATGTTGCGAATCAAAGTAAAACAAACCCGAAAGAATTCTATAGTTATTTCAGAAAGAAAAAAGTAGTTACTTCAACTGTTGGACCGTTAGTCGATGAAAATGGAGGATACACCAAAGACGAAGTACAAATGAGTCATGCCCTCAATAACTTCTTTGCATCAGTCTTTACAACCGAAGACCTCAGAGATATCCCTACACCATCGCCGATTCAGATTGATAATTCAGATGTTCTAAGCAATATCACCGTTACAGAGAGAAGTATTGAATTGTTTAGATAAACTCAAGGTAAATAAAACGCCAGGACCTGATCAAATCTCACCTAGAGTCCTAAAGGAAGCTAAGGATGAGCTCTCCAAACCACTGACATTGCTATTTAATAAATCCTTGCAGTCTGGAAATATGCCTGATCAGTGGAAGCTAGCCAACGTAACACCGATATTCAAAAAGGGCAGCAAATCCCTACCCAGTAACTATCGTCCAATTAGCTTAACCTCAGTTGTATGTAAAATGTTAGAAACACTCATAAGAGACAGACTCGTAAATCACTTAGAGGAAAATAACATACTTAAAGATACTCAACACGGCTTCGTAAAAAACGTTCCTGTTTAACAAACCTCTTAGACTTCTTCCACGATATCCTCAACCTCTACGATGAGAGTAAAGCTGTAGATATTATATACCTTGATTTTCAAAAGGCCTTTGACAAAGTTCCCCACAAACGTTTACTGCTAAAACTAAAAGCGCATGGAATACAAGATGGTGTGTTGAAATGGATAGAAAATTGGCTCAGCGACAGAAAGCAAGAGTAGTCATAAACGGTAAGGCATCTAAATGGACCAATGTAAGTAGTGGGGTACCCCAGGGATCGGTACTAGGACCAATTCTCTTTCTAATTTACATCAACGACATAAATGAGGGTCTCACCTGTACAATCTCAAAATTTGCTGACGATACAAAAATTGCAAATAGTGTACTCTCAAAAGAACAAGTTGACGATATGCAACACAATCTAGATAAATTGTCATGTTGGGCCCAAATTTGGCAAATGAGTTTCAATGCGGATAAATGTAAAGTACTACATATCGGATACCAAAATGAGAAAGCAAACTATTTAATGAATGGCACTCAGCTTAAGAATGTAAACAGAGAAACCGATCTGGGAGTAACAATATCGAGTAACCTAAAACCGAGCCAACAATGTTCAGAAGTTGTTAAGAAGGCAAACAAAATAATTGGCTTTATAGGCAGGTCATTTGAGCATAAATCCAAAGACGTTATCCTAACACTTTACAATTCCTTAGTCCGCCCTCTTCTGGAATACTGCGTTCAAACCTGGTGCCCTTATTACCAAAAAGATATAGACAAGCTAGAACGAGTTCAACGTAGAGTTACCAAAATGATACCTAGCCTAAAGAACAAACCATACGAGGAGCGTCTTAGAGAATTAAATCTATTTCCTTTAACCCAGCGCAGATTAAGAGGCGACTTAATTCAAGTGTTCAAAACCATCGAAGGCATCGACAATATGAACTGTAGTAAGTACTTCACTATCGACCAATCTAATTACACGCGGGGAAACGGTTGCAAAATTATTGGTAAATCTTTTTACTCGCACGAAGTTAAGAATTTCTTCTTCAATCGAGTTGTCAACTTATGGAATGGGCTTCCCCGAGATGTCATAGACTGCAGCACCGTTGATTCATTTAAACTTCGCCTAGACAAATATCTCGCATGAAACCCACGACTGACTGCGTTTGTAAATGAATAACTTTATTTTATCCTCCCATCAGTTACTAACCCATCTGTCACCTACTAACTTCCTAATCCTGCCACGGACATTAGTTCCAGGGCAGTAGTTCCCTTTCCAATGTTCC
This sequence comes from Paralithodes platypus, assembly GCA_032716605.1. NCBI lineage: Eukaryota > Metazoa > Arthropoda > Malacostraca > Decapoda > Lithodidae > Paralithodes > Paralithodes platypus. The sequence continues at coordinate 635,733 of CM064531.1, forward strand.
CTTACCCACTCTAAACCACTGTTTGGACACTTGATCCTCAGTGTTTTGGAGGACTAGCAGCCTAGAAGGGTCACTAGACCTGTTGTTGCTTGATTTCCTTTGTACTCCTTTGTACTCCTCCTCCTCATAATTCAGCTTACATCTACACCTGTTTCATATATCCTAGTTGCATTTACCTTGCTTGTTCTTCTCCTATGTGTACTTCAATAATGTCACTCCTCTTCCCTTACTTGTTAATTTGTTTTCTTCATATACCTTCTTATGCTTTACTGTCCTTTTCTTGGTTACTCATATATCTTACTCTTAATCTCTCTCTCTCGTATGCCTTCTTCCATCTCTGCATGTTTCCTAGCTACTCATAAATCTTGTCAAATCTTATCCTTTCTAGTCCTTTAGCATATACCTATTAATGTTTGTGTTTCTGTTTCGTTAATCGGTATCACACACACAAGCGCTTTCCCCTTTCTTATATCGTCAACACTGGTCTGGCAGTTTATGAGGCAACTCTATAAACAATTATCCCATCTAAGGTAGTCTATATTCCGTCTAGTTTAACGACAGGAGATAAATAGATTCCAAATATGTTAGCGGAAAAAATGTTGACATCAAAACTTACTTAATGGAAAATATGAAACTACTATGTCTCTGCATCATATTATGACCAATTAGCACCATATTTCACTACAAACTCTTACAAAAAAACTGAGAAATATTGATGGGAACTTTGCAATTTACCGTCAGTTGAAAAGAAACAGACTGCTCCTCTTCCGCTTGTTTGTTCATATAAATTATAGAAATATCCCCAAAAACCCCAATACTCTCATTTGTCTTCCGTCCATTGCTCCTAAACATGCAAACTCGATTTGTTTTTACTCTCTCTTTGTCTTTATGTATACTGTTTATATATATATATATATATATATATATATATATATATATATATATATATATATATATATACAATCGAACATTGTTTTGTTGGGATGGATTAGGTCATGGCTAATTGGTAGGAAGCAGAGAGTCAGCATAAATGGTACTAAGTCAGAATGGGGAGCAGTCAAAAGTGGTGTCCCCCAGGGATCTGTATTGGGTCCTCTGTTGTTTGTTATGTACATAAATTACCTTGATTTAGGTATAACTAGGAGGATAAGTAAATTCGCAGACGATACCAAAATGGGGAGAACAATCCCGGTGGATCACATATATGTTTGCATTATTTTCATTGGAGGTGTTTGGTGTTGTGGTGAAGTTAGTAAAAATATAGATTATCTTCTATAAATACTGTATCTAATTTACAGCTGAACCAAAATTATAATCTATCAACAAATTCCGTGCTTCCACCGTGTCAGGTATATTTTCTCTGGCCCTTCCTTCCAATATCGTCATTAATTACTAGAATACAATCATTTGATACTGATCCAAACCCTCCTCTCGTAAAACTCTAAACAGTGCCTCATCAAATAAAAGAGTAAAACGAAAATCCAGCGACAAATTCCGTTGTTAAAACTTATTAGGGGAGGTGGTTCGTTTTTCTAGACCCCCTTCTCCCTTATGTTTAGCCCCATTCGTTTTCAGATTTTAAGATGTTTACCCTATTAGTTTTCAGATTTTAAGATGTTTGCCCCATTAGTTTTCAGATTTTAAGACCTTTCGCCCCATTTCTTTGTCAATATTAAGACCTTTCGTACTATTTAGGTGTAAAACAAAATTCATAGGGAACGATAGTGAGCCTGTAATTTTGGAAGAACCTGCCTTTGGCCGGGATATTTTTCTGCCGAAAAATTTACAAATTAATCTACAATGGGGATCTAGCTAAAGGATGTTTTTTAAAAGTTTGATGGAGGTCTAGGGAGAAAACTAGAAAAATAATGCGTACATGGAAAAATCATCTAAAAAGTGGGGAGGTTTTCACTTAAGGGATATTTTTTCGAACCACCTTCTCCCTCATGCTTAGCCCCATTGTTTTTTTCTAATTTTAAGACGTTTTCTCCATTATTTTGACGATTTTAAGAACTTTCAACCCATTTCTGTCAATTTTAAGACCTTTCGTGCCATTTCGGTGTCGATTTTATCCTGGCGAGCGATAGCGAGCCTGTAATTTAAGAGGAACCGGCTTTCAGCCGGGACATTTTTCTACCGAAAAATGTACAAATTTATCTTGAAAGGGGCTCAAGGGGGTGTAATCTTAAGCTTGAAGGATATCCAGGGACCAAACTAAAAATCTCCCCTTAAAATAAGTGACTAAAACAAAAATCCCTCGACAAATTCCGTTCTTCCGCCTCCTCAAGTATTATTTCCTTAAGCCTTTCCTTCCAATATTTGCTCTTTCCATTCCATTCCCGTCCAGTTCATCGACCTTCACATCCCGGCCCAACAACACGCTCACAATGGCAGTTCCCTTTTACTTCGAGCTGTTGTAGGCCACACAGAGCTTGCGGCCCGAGCGAGGGGGTCCGGTTCGCTAAAATATGGTCAGGTTATCCCAGCCAAGATATGTAGTCTATATATCTTAGTACAAAGGAGTACAAAGGAGTACAAAGGAAATCAAGCAACAACAGATCTAGTGACCCTTCTAGGCTGCTTGTCCTCCAAAACACTGAGGATCAAGTGTCCAAACAGTGGTTTAGAGTGGGTAAGGGAACATTGGAAAGGGAACTAATGTCCGTGGCAGGATTAGGAAGTTAGTAGGGGACAGATGGGTTAGTAACTGAGGGGAGGATAAAATAAAGTTATTCATTTACAAACGCATTCGCGAGTTTGATGCGAGATATTTGTCTAAGCGGAGTTTAAATGAATCAACTGCAGTCTATAACGTCTCGGGGAAGCCCATTCTATTGTTATTGTTATATATATATATATTAGTCTGTATATCTTGATCCCAGCAGTTCTCATCACCTCATTACGAAGGTTACTGATAAATTTGCTCCATTTCTCCTCCCTTCCACGTACCCCCCCCCCCCTCTCTCTCTCTCTCTCTCTCTCTCCTCGTCTCACTCTCTCTCTCTCTCTCTCTCTCCCTCTCTCTCTCTCTCTCTCTCTCTCTCTCTCTCTCTCTCTTTCTCTCTCTCTCTCTCTCTCTCTCTCTCTCTCTCTCTTTCTCTCTCTCTCTCTCTCTCTCTCTCTCTCTCCTCTCTCTCTCATCTCTTCTCTCTCTCCCTCTCCTCTCTCTCTCTCTCTCTCTATTTGTCTCTCTCTCTCTCTCTCTTCTCATTCTCCTCCTCTTAACTTTTTAGCTCTAATATTAGTAAGTACTACGTTCTATATATATATATATATATATATATATATATACTCCCAGCCGGACTCGAACCTCCGACATTCAGAACGAGTGTCCAAGCTTTTAAACCACTACACCACGGCGTGATAGCGTGATATCACGCTGTGGTGTAGTGGATTAAAAGCTTGGACACTCATTCTGAATGTCGGAGGTTCTAGTCCGGCTGGGAGTATTTAAACATTTATCAGCTCACGACCTATCTCACTTAACCCTTTTTACTACCACAGATCTTTCTTAAACTGCACAAAATCCTCTAAATATATCTAGAATAATAGTAAGATGGTGTCGCCGGTACAGAAGTTAATAATAATGTGTGATGAAGTTGAAGACATTGATCTCAGGGGTTGGTGTGTGAGTGGTGACTGAGTGGTGAGAAATCTTAGCGGACGCCTTTATTTTTCTAGTTTACCACATGCGAGTTTCAGGCTATAAGGAAGTTGGAGCCGTGACCATCGATATTTTAAATAGAAATACAATAATAATATGGGTTTCTGATGGATACAAAGTATGATTTGGTTTTATGTATATATTATAGTATTATGACCGTATTTTAGCTGATAATTCTGCTAAATATTGATGGCCACGGCTCCAACTTCCTTATAGACCAAAACTCGCAAGTGGTCAATTTGCATGTACCTGGTGGTGTAATCGCATTTTTTTTTTTTTTATCTTTCTCTCCTTTTTTTTTTTTCCTGGCTTGTATCCATTCGGCGCCGTTCAGCCAACTGTTTTAAGACGTTTATCCCCATCCAGGTGTCGATTACTTCCTGGCGAGCGATAGCGAGCCAGCATTGTATGGAGAAACTCGGCTTCGCCGGAGACATTTTTCTATCGAAAAATTTACAAATTTAGCTTGCTGTCAAAAAAAAATATATATGCAGGCTCGCTCCCGCTCGCCAGGAAAATATTAACACCTGAGTGGGGGTAAACGTCTTAAAACAGTAGGCTGAATGAGGCCGAATGGATACAAGCCAGAGAGAAAGGGGGAGAAAGAGAAAAACAGCGAGGTGTGCTCCCTTAAAGGGCAGGTAGTTGCTTTTTTGGACCCCTTCTCCCTCATGCTTAGCCCCATTAGTTTTGAGATTGTAAGACGTTCGCTCCACTAGTTAGTCGAGTTTAAGAGCTTTTGTGCCATTTAGATGTCGATTTTATGTTGGAAAGAAAACAAGCGATAGCGAGCCTTCTACCGAAAAATTTACAAATTTATCTTGAAAGGGGGTCTAGAGGGTGTTTTTTCAGCTTGATGAAGGTCTAGTGATGAAACTAAAAATAAATGAACAAATATATAAATAGACCAAAGACTATGCACTACCTCTTCATTAGTAGTTATATTTTATTTTGTATTTATTTATTTATTGTTTTGCTGTGCCACTATTTCTGTTTACCTGTTAACTTAAAGTATTAACTTAAAGTATTAACTTAAAGTATTAACTTAAAGTATTAACTTAAAGTATTACGGAGTATTGTATATCCATTCATTCAGTTAGGCATGCATCCAACCAACGACCTAGCCATCTATGCATACATCCATTCACTTATCTAGTGTATGTATTCTAGCATGGGTCCATCCATCCCCAGTACTTAAACCCTCTTCCATTCATCCTAGTGCATTGCTCACACACACGCACTCCACACACACACACACGCACGCACGCACGCACGCACGCACGCACGCAGCAAACGCTGTGAACCCCCCTCTCCCAAATTTCGTACCCTGCCTCCCCTGGGTACGAGTTCACCAGCCCATGAATATTTACAAATTGGTTGCGCCTTCTGCTTGCCCCATGACTCTTCATCGCCGTCTGTCCGGAGAGTGTATATCCATTTAAGCTTGATGGAGGTCTAGGGAGGAAATTAATATAATCATGAAAAATACATAAATGAGCAAATAAAACGACGCATCTCCCCTTTAGTTCAAACTAGACATTATATATTTGTCCGCATATACTGTACATTATATAGTTGTCCGCATATACTGTACATTATATATTTGTCCGCATATACTGTACATTATATATTTGTCCGCATATACTGTACATTATATATTTGTCCGCATATACTGTACATTCCCGCCACCTCTTTCCCTACTTCCTGGATAGAGGCCAACACCCCCCCCAATTCCTAAAAAAAGTACCACCTTAGATCTATCAAACTACAGAACAATGGCTATCACGTCTACTCTCGGCATGGTATTTGAATATATTATAAGCTTCTTCAAGGTCTTCAAGGTTTCTTTACTGATATTCCCTGGACCTCTTCCTTTTCTAATGATGCACACTCCACCTTGAGCCACATACAAGATTTTGTAAAAATTGGAATGGAAACTTTTATTCCTCATCAAAAGTACAGTAAAAGATCTAATTCACGTAAATGGTTTGACCATAATTGTGCTAGAGTAACTGAACAAAAAGCAATAGACTACAATGCATACACAAGATAAAAAACACATGAAGCCTTTAATTACTTCAGAAACATCAGAAATCATGCCAAAACTGTATTAAACCTAACTAAATCAAACTTTCTCCACAAGCAGGAAAATAAACTTCTAAATAATCCAAATGATAACAAAATATTTTGGTCTACTCTTAACTCATTCAAATCCAACTTCACTACTGCTTCATCCATTCCACCATTAAAATCTCCGACTGGCAATCTTGTAAGTGACCCACGAGGTAAAGCTAACCTTCTTGCGGATATTTTCTCCACCAACTCAACCTTAGATGAAATAAATCAAGATGTCCCTGTACTTAATTTTAATTCGCCTGAAATTCCCTCACTTAAGATCCACACCAGACATGTCAAAACTATTTTGCAGAATCTCTCGGTAGATAAGGCTCCTGGTCCAGATGAAATTCCTCCAATAGTACTTAAGAATTGCTCCTTGGTGCTCGCTCCTGTATTGGCAAAAATGTTCCGTCTATGTACTCATACCTCATGCTTCCCAGTACCCTGGAAAGAAGCAAACATCCATCCAGTTCCTAAAAAGGTGCCTCTTCAGATCCATCAAACTACAGACCAATAGCTATAACTTCCACTCTTGGTAAAGTCTTTGAAATTATATTAAATAATCACATAATTAAGCATCTTGAGAATAATAAATTAATCAGTGATAGGCAATATGGTTTTAGACGATGTCAATCAACTGCAGACATTCTTTGCCTTCTTACGCATCAAATCAACCAAGCTACAGACCAACATGGTGAAACACATACAATATCACTGGATATATCAAAGGCATTTGATAGAGTCTGGCATCAATCCTTATTGTCGAAGATGTCACACTACGGCCTTGCATCATTAGTTTCCACTAATTTCTTCTTATCTTCATAACAGAAAAATATGTGTAATGGTAGATGGCCTTTATTCTCAATTTCACTCAATAAATGCTGGTGTTCCCCAGGGATCAGTTTTGGCCCCAACTCTGTTCCTCATTCATATCAATGATCTCCTATCTACCACTCATAATCCAATACATTCCTACGCAGATGACTCAACACTCCACAGTTCCTTCACATTTACCAATTCTTTCACCCAACCCGATCTTATAAATTCAAAAATAAACACTGCAATTTCTCTGAACCAGGACCTTTCTAGAATTGAGGAATGGGGACAAAAGAATCTAGTTTCCTTTAATGCACAGAAAACCAAGTACATTCAATTTTCTAACCGACAGAATCTCACTGACTCCCATATATTTTTTAATGATGTAAATAGTCCTACTTCCCCTAGTATTGACATTCTCGGTGTAACATTAACTACTAACTTGAGCTGGACACATTATGTTAGAAGCATTGCTAAGAATGCCTCTAAAAAAACTGGGACTCCTGTACAGAGTTCGAGAATTCTTCACTGACGAGCAGTTGGCCGTAATATATAAAAGTCATGTGCGTTCTCAGATGGATTACTGTTCACCTCTGTGGAGTGGAAGTGGAGTGGTTGCATTGAGGCAGTTGGACAAAATTAAAAATAAAGCTATTAGATTAATCAATAACCCTGCAATCACACAGGACCTTCCTACATTATCCATACGAAGAAACGTTGCATCCCTTGCATTATTCTACAGATATTTTCACAGCAATTGTTTCCTAGGAACTTGCTTCAATTGTGCCGCCTCTCCACATCTTTCCCCGTAGAACTAGGGCAGCTGAGAGCGCCCATGAATTTACACTTTCTCCTCCACAATGCAGAACTTCTGCTTATCAAAATTCATTTATCCCTAGAACTACTACTCTTTGGAATTCACTTCCCTCGAATTGCTTTCCACAAACTTACAATCTACAAATGTTTAAATCCAGTTGTTACAAACATTTTATGAATGGAGGATGCCTTTAGGCACATGGACCTTTTTGTTTTATCTGTGTTTTTCCTTCCTCCGTTCATTGTCTCTTAAAAAAAAAAAAAAGAAAGGAGCAATCACATAGTGACTGGTCTTCATTGCGCGGCTCACGAGCCAGTGGCGGCTCACAATGACATGATTGGCGGCTCGCAAAAGAGAGAGAGAGAGAGAGAGAATTCATCAGTAATCAGAGAAAAGTCCAAAGTATTAGATATATATATTGCATCATTATGCCGTATCAGACGTACCACTTAATACAATTGCTAATGGGAATAGGCCTAGTGGCCCTGGCAATTCTTTACTTTTCAAAATTATTCAACACAAAGAGAAAAGGAGAAAAGAGAGAGAGCACCCATTATACAGGAATGATGAGAGAGAGAGAGAGAGAGCACCCATTATACAGGAATGATGAGAGAGAGAGCACCCATTATACAGGAATGATGAGAGAGAGAGCACCCATTATACAGGAATGATGAGAGAGGGAGAGAGAGAGAGCACCCATTATACAGGAATGATGAGAGAGGGAGAGAGAGAGAGCACCCATTATACAGGAATGATGAGAGAGGGAGAGAGAGAGAGAGAGGAGAACGAACATGGAGAAAGTAAAAGAACAGCTGGCTCATTTCCGGTCATCACAACATTAAATGAAAATACGTATTTTTGTAATTAATATTAGTAAAGTCAAGAATTTTAATATAATTTATTTTTACTAAAGACTTTCAATATAATAATTGTTACTATAGGTAGCGCCAACGCACTTGACACAAATACCGATCCCTGACCTCTTCGTAACTCAAAAGGACCTTGAGTAAACTGGCTTTAAATATCTACACCTATTTCCTGGTGGACTCTTCCCAAATTATAGAAATGTCAGCCTGATTGCTTTCATTAATTTTGAGTTATAAGACGTTAAGAGGTTCAGATTATTGTCAATTTCGTTGGCGCTCCCTATAGTCTTGTTCTATAAATCTGTGGCTATGGAAACCCACAAAAAATATGTAATTAAGTCCCTATATATTATTATATGTAATTAAGTCCCTATATATTATTATATGTAATTAAGTCCCTATATATTATTTTGTTCTGCTTATCCTTGTGGTTTATTTGCCTTATGCGGCTCTCACTCTGAATATGTCATGAACTTTTGGCGCTCTCGAAAAAATTAGTGAATAACACTGTTAAGACATAGTCAAACATCTTCAGACCAATAGTATAATAACCAATGGTGAACAATATGGATTCAGGAATATACGATCTACTGCAAACATACGGTCTTCTCACCAGGGTGTCAAACCGGAGCCATTTTGTTTGATGACTTGAATGAATACGAGAAGGAATACAAGGAAATTATCGTAAAATAGCATTGTTTTGGCCATTAAAATTGTCGGGTGGAAAACAAATCCTTCAGTTTAAAAATCACTCGGGCTTTGAATGTTTTAATACCCACAAAGCTACAAGACATACACACATTCTCTCTCTCCCTCTCTATCACACACACACACACACACACACACACACACACACACACACACACACACACTCTCTCTCTCTCTCTCTCTCTCTCTCTCTCATAGCTATCTATCTATCTATTTATCTGTCTGTTATATTATATACCATTGGTTGGATCTCAAGCTTAGCCTTCACTACACCCGCTATCACCACCTACACCACAAACACTAACACCACAACATCCATTATCATCACACTACCACTATCACCAACACCACCACCACTATCACCAACAACACCACCACTATCACCAACAACACCACCACTATCACCAACAACACCACCACTATCACCAACAACACCACCACTATCACCAACAACACTACCACTATCACCAACAACACCACCACCACTATCACCAACAACACCACTATCACCAACAACACCACCACTATCACCAACAACACCACCACCACTATCACCAACAACACCACCACCACTATCACCAACAACACCACCACCACTATCACCAACAACACCACCACTATCACCAACAACACTACCACCACTATCACCAACAACACTACCACCACCACTATCACCAACATCAACATCATTACCACTGCCACTATCACCAACATCACCACCACTACCATTACCATCATCATCACCACTATCACCAACAACACCACCACCACTATCACCAACAACACCACCACTATCACCAACAACACCACCACCACTATCACCAACAACACCACCACTATCACCAACAACACCACCACTATCACCAACAACACCACCACTATCACCAACAACACTACCACCACTATCACCAACAACACTACCACCACTATCACCAACAACACTACCACCACCACGACCTTCTATCACCAACAACACCACCACTATCACCAACAACACCACCACTATCACCAACAACACCACCACCACTATCACCAACAACACCACCACCACTATCACCAACAACACCACCACTTTCACCAACAACACTATCACCAACAACACTAACACCACTATCACCAACAACACCACCACCACCACCACCACTATCACCATCACCAACAATACCACCATTATCAACAACCCCATAACTACCACTATCACCAACACTACCACTATCGCCACCACCACCACTATCGCCTCCACCAACAATACCACCATTATCACCACCACTATCGCCACCACCAACACCAACAATATCACCACTCTGAACCACGGAATATATATTGAGGTGATTTTAGAGGTGTAGTGTGAGATGGGTGCTGTGTGTCGGTGATTGTGTTGTGTGTTGTGCTTATTGTGTGTGGCTGATTGTGTTTGTCGTGTGAGTGTGGGGGATTGTGTGTAGTGTTGATTGTGTCTATCTGTGTGTGTGTTTGTATGTGTGTGAGTGTGTGTGTGTGTGTGTGTGTGTGTGTGGTTGTACAATAATTGGTTGGTGGGCTCATGGGGACAAATGTCAAAGTAGTTGTAGGTTTGATTATAAAGGTAGATTAAGCCAACAGTTTAAGTATACACATTAACAATCTTTAGGTTTGAGGTTAGGTTAGGTTAAGTAGATTAGGTTATATTTGATCCGGTTAAGTTTATGAAGTTTAAAAGTCGAAAAATGTACATGTAAGCAAGCATAATTCCCTTTGTCTCAATAAACAGTCACTTACAGTGTGTGTGTGTGTGTGTGTGTGTGTGTGTGTGTGTGTGTGTGTTCCAGCTCTCACCCCAACACCAGGGAGTATATTATATATTGTGAACGTACTGTGAAATGGTTACTGTGTCGTGTGATAGTGATGGTGATTGGGGCTTAGGAGAGAGAGAGAGATTGTGTGTGCTTTTATATACCGTATATATATATATATATATATATATATATATATATATATATATATATATATATATATATATATACAGCATACAGTATGTTTGTAGCTGTGTGTGTAATAATATATTTCAAACCGCCAACCAAAGAGGCTGAAAATACACAGACATAACCTAGATCTTATTCTAAGGGATCGACAGACTGATCGTGGCTGCTAACGAGGGAGCCTACATAACCCCCAGGGAGTATTACGTGGGCAGGAGAGTTATTGGGGTCCCCTGAGACGGTCAGCCCAGACCTAGGCTTCACGGCCAGGGACACAATTTTGAAAACTACCCCTGCCGGTGCGTGGGATCGAACCTCTGACACCAGAGCGAGCGCTCCCAAAACAGTGACTAAGCGCGCTGGGCCACCGTGACCGTAAGCAGTGTGTGTGTGTGTTGAGGGTGTGTCGAGGGTACATTTTGATAATTAATGTATACGAGTTGTGAAATGTGTATAAAATATAATGTGTTTTATGGATCACACTCGGCGGTAGTGGGAAAGGAATGAATTTATATTTCGCGTGATTGCTTTTCCATCCATATACATTTTGTGGTGAGGGAGGATTCGTGCAATTCGAATTAGAAATATTTAGTGTTAACAGTTATTTAGAAGGGTAACGACCTTTGTATGGAACTACTATATACCTAATGCAAAGGAATTAAGATAAAGTTTCTACCTATCTATCTATCTATATACTCAGGCACATACCCATCAGGCACATATTGGGGGTGGCCGACTCGAGACAGAGCTTCTTACCTTTTTTGTTTTGTTTTGTATTTATAGATTTATACAAGGATTATTATGCTATATATTATGAATTATAGAAGTTGTCAATAGAAATACATAAAGATTATTATATATAAACACAATTACTAGTACGTCCTGAACTTCCCAAATTGACTAATTCCTTGAAATAACGAGAGTACGTTAATATACTGTATGTGCGACTAATTTGCTTGGGAAACTAATTCACTTACTCATACAGTAATGTACATTCTATTTGGTGGTTTTGTGTGCTTTTATTTCAAAAATATAGTTTATTAAACGTTATTTCCACATATTGATTTTGATCAGTTATTTTGTCTTTTTATTGTATCGTCCCTGTTTTGGTTTGTATATTTTGCAAGTTTTACATTATGATTATATGTGAAACCTAAATTTGTAATAGTTTTATCTTATGGAAACTCTATGAAACCTCTATTCCAGATATATATTATAGCCCATCATATTATAGCCCATCATATTATAGCCCATCATATGATACATTAATCTTTTTAGTGTATTATGACGCAGCTTTCATGTTACAGTATTTGTCTATAATTAGACATTATTAGTCAGCTTAGGAAAGAACTATATTAATCGCTTGGGGTACTCAGTGTCTTAATTAAGCATTTAACCCCTTCAGTACCGGTGACGTCCTTTTCTTTGTATTCAGGCAACTATTAGACGACTTTATTCAGCTTAGGAAAGCTCTGGGGTAGCATAAACGAATGAGAGTAGAACTGATGAGAGTAAGGGTGTGGGGAGGATCCTCACACAGCACTTTTAGACAAAGTAGAAAGGATAGCCTTCCGTCTCATTAACTCGGGTCCACTCACCAAATATCTGCAGTCTATCTGCGCCGCAATGTTGCATCTCTCACTATTCTACCGCTATTACAATAATCAGTGTTCCTTAGAGCTCTCTCAGTGTATACCACCCCCTCTTCGTAGAACACGTAGCACCCGTCTTGCAACACATTCCCACCCCTACTCTGTGCAACTCTCCAACCCAAGAGTGAAACGTTATTCTCAATCTTTCTTCTATTCAACAGCTGAGTCCTGGAACTCTCTCCCAGAATCAGTATTTCCCTCTTCCTATGCCTTAAGTTGCTTCAAACTCCGTGTGTCCAGGCATTTTGGCTCGAACGTCCCTTGATTTCGCCCTTGTCACACTTTCAACTCTTGGGGAGACATTTGTTTCAGGAAGTTCTGCCTTTTGTCTCCCTCACTCACATAGAAAAATAAAAAATACTGAGTTAAGAATTGTGTGGAGACATTGTGGTGTGAAAGATCATGCGGTCTTGTCTCGGTCGTCCTCATCCCTAGCTTCCTGTTCCCTTGCTTTGATCTGCGTGAGAGAGAGAGAGAGAGAGAGAGAGAGAGAGAGAGAGAGAGAGAGAGAGAGAGAGGCAGAGAGAGAGAGAGAGAGAGAGAGAGAGAGGCAGAGAGAGAGAGAGAGAGAGAGAGAGAGAGAGGCAGAGAACGGAGAGAGAGAGAGGAGAGAGAGAGAGAGAGAGAGAGAGAGAGAGAGAGAGTACAAAGGAGTACAAAGGAAATCAAGCAACAACAGATCTAGTGACCCTTCTAGGTTGCTTGTCCTCCAAAACACTGAGGATCAAGTGTCCAAACAGTGGTTTAGAGTGGGTAAGGGAACATTGGAAAGGGAACTACTGCCCTGCCACTAACGTGGCAGGACTAGGAAGTTAGTAGGGGACATATGGGTTAGTAACTGAGGGAGGATAAAGTTATTCATTTACAAACGCAGTCAGTCGCGGGTTTGATGCGAGATATTTGTCTAGGCGGAATTTAAATGAATCAACGGTGCTGCAGTCTATAACGTCTCGGGGAAGCCCATTCCACAAGTTGACAACTCGATTGAAGAAGAAATTCTTAGATTCGTGTGAGTTAAAAGATTTACCAATAATTTTGCAACCGTTTCCCCGCGTGTAATTAGATTGGTCGATAGTGAAGTACTTACTACAGTTCATATTGTCGATGCCTTTGATGATTTTGAACACTTGAATTAAGTCGCCTCTTAATCTGCGCTGGGTTAAAGGAAATAGATTTAATTCTCTAAGACGCTCTTCGTATGGTTTGTTCTTTAGGCTAGGTATCATTTTGGTAACTCTACGTTGAACTCGTTCTAGCTTGTTTATATCTTTTTGGTAATAAGGGCACCAGGATTGAACGCAGTATTCCAGAAGAGGGCGGACTAAGGAATTGTAAAGGGTTAGGATAACTTCTTTGGATTTATGCTCAAATGACCTGCCTATAAAGCCAATTATTTTGTTTGCCTTCTTAACAACTTCTGAACATTGTTGACTCGGTTTTAGGTTACTCGATATTGTTACTCCCAGATCAGTTTCTCTGTTTACATTCTTAAGCTGAGTGCCATTCATCGAATAGTTTGCTTTCTCATTTAGGTATCCGATATGTAGTACTTTACATTTATCCGCATTGAAACTCATTTGCCAAATTTGGGCCCAACATGACAATTTATCTAGATTGTGTTGCATATCGTCAACTTGTTCTTTTGAGAGTACGCTATTTGCAATTTTTGTATCGTCAGCAAATTTTGAGATTGTGCAGGTGAGACCCTCATCTATGTCGTTGATGTAAATTAGAAAGAGAGAGAGAGAGAGAGAGAGAGAGAGAGAGAGAGAGAGAGAGAGAGAGAGAGAGAGTATGCGTATTCCTTCCCCTCCCCTGGCTAACCCTAGCCCTCCCTCCATCCCTTGTTTGCCACGCCCATCCCAACCCACCCTCCATCTCACCCCACCCTCCATTCACTCCACCCTCCTAACTCACCCTCCATCCCACCGCACCCTCCCTCCATCCCACCGCACCCTCCTAACCCACCCTCCATCCCACCGCACCCTCCTAACCCACCCTCCATCCCACCTCACCCTCCCTCCTAACCCACTTTCCATCCCACGTCACCCCACGCTCCCTCCATCGCACCCCACCCTCCTAACCCTCCCTCCATCCCATCCCACCCTCCCTCCATCCCACCCCACCCCACCCTCCCTCCTAACCCCCTTTCCATCCCACGTCACCCCACCCTCCATCACACCCCACCCTCCTAACCCACCCACCATTCCACCCCACCCTCCATCCCACCCCACCCGCCCTTCCTTGTTTGCCACGCCCTTGCCACGCCCCGCCCTGCCTTCCTTGCTCCACCAGCTTCCACGTTGTCAGGTACAGTCACTTGAACAAAATCGTGGACTCCCTTATGTGTTGCTTCATTCAATTACAAGTATGTGGATGAATGGAACTTGCTTTTCAATAATTAGTATATATTTTTCTCCTTACGTTTATTCTTTATGCAATTACAAGTATGTAGGTTGATTTCTGGGTGGAACTTGCTTTTCAATAGATTGTATATGTTGTTTTGTTTGTTTATGTACAGACAAATATACTCACAATTTCATTCCAAAGATATAATTCCATTATTAGAAATATATGAGGTCCAGGAATGTTTATGAGTGACTGTACTTTCGTGGGCTGTAATACCTACCCACCCATTTCAATCTTAATCGAACCCTGACGAGATAATACTATACATTATTTAACACCACATGTCTCATATTTGTGAGTGGTTTTGTACCTATTAATGCTCAGGGACGTACTACCATGCCCCTCGATACCTAATAGTAATATAAACATAATCATCTTTATACTGTAATAGTTTCGTGACGTACGCTTGGCTGGGCTTTGCTACGGCTGCGTTTCAATGTTATGTCTCGCCCAGGAGTATAATACATCTGAATTAGGCGAAGCTTCTTCTAATCGCCAAACTATTGAGGGAAAACGCCTGAAAATCGCTAAACTAATGGGAAGAGTTAAGGGGGGATCTCCACTTGAGGGATTTTTTTCTTGACCCCTTTCTCCCTCATGTTTAGCCCCATTGCTTTTGATATTATAAAACGTTTGCCCCATTAGTTTAGCGATTTTAAGAACTTTCACTTCATATTAAGACCTTTCGTGCAATTCAGGTGTCGATTTTATCCTGGCGAGCGATAGCGAGCCTGTAATTTAAGAGGAACCGGCCTTCGGCCAGGACATTTTTCTACCGAAAAATTTACAAATTTATCTTGAAAGGGACTCAAGGGGGTGTAATTTTAAGCTTGATGGAGGTCTAGGGAACTAACTAAATACCTCCCCTTAACAAAAAGATTACTTTCGGGTTTGATAGGGATAACTCTGTTAGTAATTTACAAACAACAAATCAACAAAATACAATTATATATCGGTGAAATAATTTTAGACCTCTCCGGTTCGGTAAATTAATAGGTACACACGGAGGTAGATAGATAGACAAATGGATGGATAGATTCGTACATACTGTAAATACACACGAACACACAGAGAGCTAGATAGATAACGAAGTAAAAGAGGCTACTGAACTCTTATTAAATAGAACCGAAAACAAAACCTTGGTCCTATCCTCCCTCCATGCTTACCACGCCTCACCGGCCACCACTTCCTCCTCCTCCACCGCCACCAACAACAATACAATTCACCACCACCACCTACAACAACAACAACAAAATCAATGACAACACAACAACCACCACCATCGTCTCAGCCACCTCAACCACCACCTCCAGGATTAACAACCACCACCAACACCTCCACAATTATATCAGTCATTTCCAAAACCACCACCACCGTTACATCCACTACCAACACCACCACCACCAACCATCACCACCGCCACATCCACTACCACCACCAACAACAACCACCATCATTGCCAACACCACCACCACTACCAACACCACCACCACTACCAACACCACCGCCACATCCACAACCTCCACCAACACTACCACCAACCACCATCATTGCCACCAATACCACCACCAACCATCACCATCGACACCACCACCACCACCACCACATCCACCACATCCACTACCACCACCAACACCACCATCATTACCAACACCACCACCACTCAACCACCTGTTCCTTCTATACTGCCCACTAGAGACCCTATGCAACACAGAGATATCTTTGCGTAAGCTATAAGTAACATTAATTGTAGTATCTCATAGACTATGAGGCACATTCCAAGAGAGACCCGGTCAAAAAGAGAGATTGTATAGTGAAGTACGGTACCGGTACTTCCTTTGTAAAATGTTCAAATTACTACCTGTTTGCTATATAGATTGTTCTACTTTTGAGGGAAGTTTGTTCTAGGTATAACAGATCATATAATATGAAAGTGTCCACACATACTTGTGCTAAATTTCTTCAGCTCCATCTTCCAGCCATGTTTGCAATTTGTAATCCTCTTGAGGGTTTGGATATTTTTATAATCCATATAGTTTTTCCCATTTATTATTTTGTAAATATAGAACAGCTTCACACAACGGGGCCATTGTTTTGACTGCACACATAACATTTAGGTTTACCCCTTCTGTACCGATGATGTACTTTTCATTGTGTTCTGGTAATTATTAAACGATTTTGCTCAGCTTAGGAAGGACGTCTACCCATTAGAAAGATATAGCCTATCTCATTGAATCCTTTTACCTACCATATATCCTTCCTGAGTTTCATAAAATCGTCTAGATATAGCTGAACAAATACTAATACGGTATAGAAGGGGTTAATAGAAATTTTGGAGAATATGAACATGTTTGTAAATCATATGAACGCTGTTGTGTATATTGTCGCATTCTTACGCTCTGTTCTGCCTTACTTTCTTCCATGTTTCTTCTCAACATCTGTTCAGTTTATGTAATCCGTGTTGAAGTAAATATATCGTTAGCCATTAACATTACACTCCATGCATGCACACACGCTCTCTCTCTCTCTCTCTCTCTCTCTCTCTCTCTCTCTCTCTCTCTCTCTCTCTCTCTAACAAACCATACGAAGAGCGTCTTAGAGAATTAAATCTATTTCCTTTAACCCAGCGCAGATTAAGAGGTGACTTAATTCAAGTGTTCAAAATCATCAAAGGCATCGACAATATGAACTGTAGTAAGTACTTCACTATCGACCAATCTAATTACACGCGGGGAAACGGTTGCAAAATTATTGGTAAATCTTTTAACTCACACGAATCTAAGAATTTCTTCTTCAATCGAGTTGTCAACTTGTGGAATGGGCTTCCCCGAAACGTTATAGACTGCATCACCGTTGATTCATTTAAACTCCGCCTAGATAAATATCGCGCATCAAACTCGCGACTGACTGCGTTTGTAAATAAATAACTTTATTTTATCCCCCCCTCAGTTACTAACCCATCTGTCCCCTACTAACTTCCTAATCCTGCCACGGACATTAGTTCCAGGGCAGTAATTCCCTTTCCAATGTTCCCTTACCCACTCTAAACCACTGTTTGGACACTTGATCCTCAGTGTTTTGGAGGACAAGCAACCTAGAAGGGTCACTAGATCTGTTGTTGCTTGATTTCCTTTGTACTCTCTCTCTCTCTCTCTCTCTCTCTCTTCTCTCTCTCTCTCTCTCTCTCTCTCTCTCTCTCTCTCTCTCTCTCTCTCTCTCTCTCTCTCTCTCTCTCTCTCTCTCAGAGCCTCCACCAGTCAACCACCTGTTCCTCCTCCGCTGCACTCCACTACTTCCACCCTCCTTCCTCCACTTTCATAATATACTACACCCTCCTCCTCCGCTTCCTCTTCCTTTTCCTCCTCCTCCTCCTCCTCCTCCTCCTCCTCCTCCATGGGGTTTTAGTTCTATTCCATCTACCTTACCTTTTCTGTATTCTATTAGTTTTATCAATTACGGCGTGTAAGTCTATCGCTTCTTACTTAACGTATTTTGTTTCTATGTTGATTAGGGAGACAAAAGGCAGAATTGTATGTGACGAGTGCCTCCCCCTTTCCTTTATTATCTCTCTCTATCTCTCTGTCTCTCTCTCGCTCTCTCTGTCTCTCTCTCGCTCTCTCTGTCTCTCTCCCTCTCCCTCTCTCCCTCCCCTCCCTCCCCAACCCTCCCAAATTCCACCATTTTTCACCCAAACTTTATTCGTTGGGTTCGGTATCTTCATGTAGTAGGTGTTCCCAACATCGTCCATCTCTCTAACTTTCTCAATATATTTAGAGACCTTCCGGCTCTACTTTTCTACACCCTATTCCTCTACTTCAGTTCTATATTGACTTTCCTTATATCTTTTGGCACTGATTTTTAGCATAGTCTCTCTTAAGGGGGCCCACCTCATTTTTTTCTCTCTCTCCCTCTCTGGGTTGTATCCACTCGGCCCCATTCAGCCTACTGTTTTATGACGTTTATCCCCATCCAGGTGTCGTTTTTTTCCTGGCCAGCGGTAGAGAGCAAGCATATATTTTAATGTTTTTGACAGCAGGCAATATTTGTACATTTTTCGATAGAAAAATTTCTCTGGCGAAGCCGGATTTCTCCATACAATGCTGTCTCGCGATAAATCGACACCTGGATGGGGATAAACGTCTTAAAACAGTTAGCTGAATTGTACCGAATGGATACAAGCCAGAGAAAGACAGAAAAGGAGAGAAAAAAAGCTGGTCACCCCTTTTAACTTTACTATATATATTTGACTACATTGCATTGTTACCTCTCTGGAAAGGGGTATTACATGAGAGCTTTTTTCGTCACATATCAATAGCCTATATATTTCCGCCATCGTAAACTAGACTAACAATATTTTACTTAACCCCTTCTGTACCGGCGACGTCTTTTTAATTTTATTCTAGCTATATTTAGACGAATTTATGCAGTGTAAGAAGGATGTGTGGTGGTAAAAAGGGTTAAGTGAGATAGTTCGAAGCATGGTAAGTGCTGGAGATGCTGGAGGTAAACTGAATAAAATAATATTTAATATTATCAAGAATAAAGTTAAAAATACGTCGCCGGTACAGAAGGGGTTAGGGTCACGAAACTGTTTTATAAAGTTTACCTAACAAGCTGCCAGACTAGTGTTGATGATAAAAGTAAAGGAAAACAACACTCGTACTGTCATATTGGATAGGTATATTAACCACACACAAGCAGTTTCGTAAAAGTCAGCAAATCTGTTGTTGTTTGCTATCCTTCGTACTTTTTTCTTTCGCTGTATGATTTTTTCGACTGCCATCTCTTCGACTTTTCCTTTTTGTCCTGTGTGCATGAAGGAGACAAAAGGTAAAGCTGCCTGCAGCAAGTGTCTTTCCCAAGGTTGAGTGATAGTTGCTACTTTAAACTGTTTTGGTGTGTGTGTGTGTGCGTTTGTTGGAACGAAGTGTGGTGTGCTTGTTTAGTGTAGTGAAATGCATAGGAGGAAGAGGTGTTTATGAGAGCTAGCTGGATTACTCTGTGTAGGTGAAGTGAAGCACAAACAAAAACAGGTAGGGAAGCCAGACAAATGAAACAGGAGTTCCAGCAACTTCTTATCACATGCCTTACTGCCATCGTACATTATCCACTGCAACTCTACTTTTCCTACAACACGCATCAACATATTCTTTCATTCTTCAATAGCCTAAGCACTCTTCCAGTAACTTCCATCATATATTTCAACCTGCTAACATATTCCAATTTACCCCATACCCCTTCAAAATCCTCCAGTTTATTCCACATTATTCTTCGATCTCCCACTTTACTCTACCTTCCTACAACACCTTCCTACCTTACTCCAGAATATATCTCGCCTTACTCCATATCCCGAGGACATTCCACACCTTGCCTCACACCCCAAACCACTCCCCACCTTACCCCACATCACTACAACACCCCAAATCCCTACAACACCTCACACCCTCATAACATCCCCCATCTTATCCCACATCACTTGCCTAACCCCACATCCCCACACGATCCCACAACCTCCAGAACATCTCCCATCAATCCTCGCATCACTGCAACATACCTCACCTAACACATCCCTACATCACCCCCACCTTAATCCACATCCTCACAACATCCCCCACACCATTCCCCATATACAGTATATACCTACAACATATCGTAGGTAATCACATATTTCTGCAGTATCCTAAACTTAGACCCCCCCCCACATCAATCCATTATCCACAGACCTATCCCACATTCCTCCAACCCCCCCCCACATCCCTCCAATCCCCCCCCCACTCACATCCCTCCAACACCCCCACATTCCTCCAACACCCCCACATTCCTCCAACATCCCCCACATTCCTCCCACATTCCTCCAACATCCCCCCATTCCTCCAACACCCCCCCATACCTCCAACACCCCCCACATACCTCCAACACCCCCACATACCTCCAACACCCCCACATACCTCCAACACACCCCCACATACCTCCAACACACCCCCACATACCTCCAACACCCCAACATACCTCCAACACCCCCACATTCCTCCAACATCCCCCACATACAAGTTGACGATATGCAATACAATCTAGATAAATTGTCATGTTGGGCCCAAATTTGGCAAATGAGTTTCAATGCGGATAAATGTAAAGTACTACATATCGGATACATAATGAGAAAGCAAACTATTCGATGAATGGCACTCAGCTTAAGAATGTAAACAGAGAAACCGATCTGGGAGTAACAATATCGAGTAACCTAAAACCGAGTCAACAATGTTCAGAAGTTGTTAAGAAGGCAAACAAAATAATTGGCTTTATAGGCAGGTCATTTGAGCATAAATCCAAAGAAGTTATCCTAACCCTTTACAATTCCTTAGTCCGCCCTCTTCTGGAATACTGCGTTCAATCCTGGTGCCCTTATTACCAAAAAGATATAAACAAGCTAGAACGAGTTCAACGTAGAGTTACCGAAATGATACCTAGCCTAAAGAACAAACCATACGAAGAGCGTCTTAGAGAATTAAATTTATTTCCTTTAACCCAGCGCAGATTAAGAGGTGACTTAATTCAAGTGTTCAAAATCATCAAAGGCATCGACAATATGAACTGTAGTAAGTACTTCACTATCGACCAATCTAATTACACGCGGGGAAACGGTTGCAAAATTATTGGTAAATCTTTTAACTCGCACGAATCTAAGAATTTCTTCTTCAATCGAGTTGTCAACTTGTGGAATGGGCTTCCCCGAGACGTTATAGACTGCAGCACCGTTGATTCATTTAAACTCCGCTTAGACAAGTATCTCGCATCAAACCCGCGACTGACTGCGTTTGTAAATGAATAACTTTATTTTATCCCCCCCTCAGTTACTAACCCATCTGTCCCCTACTAACTTCCTAATTCTGCCACGGACATTAGTTCTAGGGCAGTAGTTCCCTTTCCAATGTTCCCTTACCCACTCTAAACCACTGATTGGACACTTGATCCTCAGTGTTTTGGAGGACAAGCAGCCTAGAAGGGTTACTAGACCTTTTGTTGCTTGATTTCCTTTGTACTCCTTTGTACTCCTTTGTACATACCTCCAACATCCCCCACATTCCTCCAACACCCCCACATTCCTCCAACACCCCCACATACCTCCAACACCCCCCACATTCCTCCAAGACCCCCACATTCCTCCAACACCCCTACATCCCCCACATTCTTCCAACACCCCCCACCATCCTCCAACACCCCTACACCCCCCACATTCTTCCAGCACCCCCACATTCCTCCAACACCCCCCACTTCCTCCAACACCCCCACATTCCTCCAACACCCCCACACTCCCCCAACACCCCCACATTCCTCCAACACCCCCCACTTTCCTCCAACACCCCCACATTCCTCCAACACCCCCACATTCCTCCAACACCCCCACTTTCCTCCAACACCCCCACATTCCTCCAACACCCCCACATTCCTCCAACACCCCTACACCCCCCACATTCTTTCAGCACCCCCCCCTTCCTCCAACACCCCCCACATTCTTCCAACACCCCCACATTCCTCCAACACCCCCACATTCCTCCAACACCTCCCCAAATTTGCTGAAGATACAAAAATTGCAAATAGCGTACTCTCAAAAGATCAAGTTGACGATATGCAACACAATCTAGATAAATTGTCACATTGGGCCCAAATTTGGCAAATGAGTTTCAATGCGGATAAATGTAAAGTACTACATATCGGATACCTAAATGAGAAAGCAAACTATTCGATGAATGGCACTCAGCTTAAGAATGTAAACAGAGAAACCGATCTGGGAGTAACAATATCGAGTAACCTAAAACCGAGTCAACAATGTTCAGAAGTTGTTAAGAAGGCAAACAAAATAATTGGCTTTATAGGCAGGTCATTTGAGCATAAATCCAAAGACGTTATCCTAACCCTTTACAATTCCTTAGTCCGCCCTCTTATGGAATACTGCGTTCAATGCTGGTGCCCTTATTACCAAAAAGACAAACAAGCTAGAACGAGTTCAACGTAGTTACCAAAATGATACCTAGCCTAAAGAACGAACCATACGAAGAGCGTCTTAAAGAATTAAATCTATTTCCTTTAACCCAGCGTAGATTAAGAGGTGACTTAATTCAAGTGTTCAAAATCATCAAAGGCATCGACAATATGAACTGTAGTAAGTACTTCACTATCGACCAATCTAATTACACCCAGGGAAACGGTTGCAAAATTATTGGTAAATCTTTTAACTCACACGAATCTAAGAATTTCTTCTTCAATCGAGTTGTCAACTTGTGGAATGGGCTTCCCCGAGACGTTATAGACTGCAGCACCGTTGATTCATTTAAACTCCGCTAGACAAATATCTCGCATCAAACCCGCGACTGACTGCGTTTGTAAATGAATAACTTTTTTTTATCCTCCCCTCAGTTACTAACCCATAATATGTCCCCTACTAACTTCCTAGTCCTGCCACGGACATTAGTTCCAGGGCAGTAGTTCCCTTTCCAATGTTCCCTTACCCACTCTAAACCACTGTTTGGACACTTGATCCTCAGTGTTTTGGAGGACAAGCAGCCTAGAAGGGTCACTAGACCTGTTGTTGCTTGATTTCCATTGTACTCCTTTGTACATTCTTCCAACACCCCCACATTCCTCCAACACCCCCACATTCCTCCAACACCCCCCACATTCCTCCAACACCCCCACATTCCTCCAACATCCCCACATTCCTCACCCCCACACATTCTTCCAACACCCCGCACATTCCTCCAACACCCCCACATTCCTTCAACACCCCCACATTCCTTCAACACCCCCTACATACCTCCAACACCCCCACATTCCTCCAACACCCCCACATTCCTCCAACACCCCCCACATTCCTCCAACACCCCCACATTCCTCCAACACCCACCACATTTCTCCAACACACCCACAGTCCTACAACACCCACATTCCTCCAACACCCCCCACATTCCTCCAACACCCCCACATTCCTTCCAACACCCCCACATACCTCCAACACCCCACATACTTCCAACACCCCCCACATTCCTCCAACACCCCACATTCCTCCAACACCCACATTTCTCCAACACCCCCCACCTCCCACACCACCCCACATTCCTCCAACACCCCCACATTGCTCCAACACCCCCCACATTTCTCCAACATCCCCCACATTCCTCCAACATCCCCCACATTCCTCCAACACCCCCCACTTTCTCCAACACCCCACATTCCTCCAACACCCCCACATTCCTCCAACATCCCCACATTCTTCCAACACCCCCCACATTCCTCCAACACCCCCCACATTCCTCCAACCCCCCCACACTCCTCCAACATCCCCCACATTCCTCCAACATCCCCCACTTCCTCCATCACCCCCCACATTCCTCCAACACCCCCACATACCTCCAACACCCCCACATACCTCCAACACCCCCACATTCCTCCAACACCCCCACATTCCTCCAACACCCCCACATTCCTTCAACACCCCCACATTCCTTCAACACCCCCACCACATTTCTCCAACACCCCCCACATTCCTCCAACACCCACCACATTTCTCCAACACCCCCACATTCCTCCAACACCCACCACATTCATCCAACACCCCCACATTCCTCCATCATCCCCCACATTCCTCCAAGACCCCCCACATTCCTCCAACACCCCAACATCCCCCACATTTCTCCAACATCCCCCACATTCCTCCAACACCCCTCACATTCCTCCAACACCCCAACATCCCCCACATTCCTCCAACATCCCCCACATCCCTCTAAGATCCCCTACTTTACTTCATAACCCACCAACATCTCCCACCTTGATCCACATCCCTTCGAAATCTTCAATGTACCCCCATTTCTCTCCAACATAACTAAGTTTACTCGACATGCCATTATTATTCCCCAATTTGTCTGGCACATCTCCATAATTCCCAAGATTACCCCACACCTCCAGAACACCCTTAACTTACCCGACATTCCTCCTACCTTCCCTCGAACTTTAAGTCTAAATCAATAGGAACCCGAATGAATACCTTGAGGATTATTCGTGTGTGACCATACATAGACAGTTTTACTTCGTGAAACTATAGTATTAGAAGCACTTGTAGCTGTCAACAAAGTAAACAAAAAAACACACACACACAATGTCAATTAGCAGTTTTCCGCGATGTATTGATTTTGTCTCGCCTTATTACTCCAATCTTTCTTTCCTTCCTTTTTCACCTTGCTCTGGTACTTCTTCATATCTTTCTTTTGTTCTTATTTCTTCCAATCCGCTCCTCTTCGTTACTTCAATTCCAATCGATTCATTTTAGTTCATCCTTACGCTTTGCTTCACCTCATTCGCTTTAATTCGCTTCGCCGTGACTGCTTCTCCTCTTCACTTCGTCTATCTCTCTTCACTTAACCTTAATTATTTTACTAGCTATATTTACCTTGCACATTGTGTTTACATCTTCATAATTTCATCTATCTTCAGTCTAATATCAGCTATCAGTCCTCAGCATCTCAAATGTTCCCGGAAAAATGTTGACCATCGAAATTTTACAACAAAAACACTAGTGTGATAACCACTTTACCTCACACGTCCAAGCTAATACGCCTCCCGCTCCCACCTCACTTCACCAGGGCTAATCTCCACCACGACTAACTCCACCATTACCACCTCCATCACCACATCCCCACCACCTCCATTACCCCCGTCACCACCACCTCCATTACCCCCATCACCACTAACTAACCCCCTAATCTCCACCACGATGACCACCACCACCACCTCCTCCTCCTCCATCACCCCCACTACCACCGCATCCCACAACACCATCATTTCCTTCTCCAACACCACCACTTCCTCCTCCAACACCACCACTTCCTCCACCACCTCTATCTCAACCCCTCACATCCCACTCCCACCTCACTTTACGAGTTTACGAGGGCCAATCTCTACCACCACCTCCACCACCAATACCCCCATCACCACCGTCTCCCCCTCTACCGCCACCACCTGCACCACCAGTAACTCTTCCCCTCTCACCCCTTCCACTTCCACCTCACTTCACTAGGGCTGATCTCCCCTCACTCGCTCACAACCTCCCGCAACTCAATTCCTGTCCAGGCATCCCCAACTCGGAGTAGATCTGTTCTATGTATCGCTGCCCCTGCCACACCCTACATCGGCCATATCTTCACCCTGTCGCACTTTTTTGCTGGCACACCCTTGCCCTGTCACATGTACCCTCAGCATCACTCTGGCTTAACCTATCCCTGTCATATCCTCATCCTGTCAAACCGTATTCTTGTCACACCCTGTTCCTGTCACATCCTCATCCTGTCTGACCGTATCCATGTCACACCCCGCCCCTGTCAGATCCTCTACCTGTCTCACCCTGTCCCTGTCACAGCCCGTTCCTGTCACATCCTCATCCTGTCTGACCCTGCCCCTGTCACACCCCGTTCCTGTCTCACCCTGCCCCTGTCACGGCCCGTTCCTGTCACATCCTCATCCTGTCTCACCCTGCCCCTGTCACACCCCGTTTCTGTCACATCCTCATCCTGTCTCACCCTGCCCCTGTCACAGCCCGTTCCTGTCACATCATCACCTGTCTCATCCTATCCATGTTACACCCTGTCACCTTTCACACCCTGATTGTGTTCCCCTCTCTCCTTGCCAACATCCTGCCCATGCAACATCGTATCACACACATTACCATAACACAATCTGCCTCCATCACACCCTGTCCTCGATCACACCCGATACAGTCAATCAAAAAAATAATTATTTCTAATTATGGAAGTGTCTCTGCAAACGAGTTTATGAATATATTTTCCTGTAGATCAACCACAAAACTGTATACCGGTATCCTATTTATTGCACAGTAAGTTGTCCCCCCAAATCAATCCAGATAGTTATAATTCCAGAAATATAACCATAGGGGTCCACGAGTTTGTTTAACTGGCTGTACCTCTCAACCTTGGTCCCTGGATTATAATATATATATATATATTTGTTTTAAGAGACAATGAACGGAGGAAGGAAAAACACAGATAAAACAAAAAGGTCCATGTGCCTAAAGGCATCCTCCATTCATAAAATGTTTGTAACAACTGGATTTAAACATTTGTAGATTGTAAGTTTGTGGAAAGCAATTCGAGGCAAGTGAATTCCAAAGAGTAGTAGTTCTAGGGATAAATGAATTTTGATA
This sequence comes from Paralithodes platypus, assembly GCA_032716605.1. Lineage (NCBI taxonomy): Eukaryota > Metazoa > Arthropoda > Malacostraca > Decapoda > Lithodidae > Paralithodes > Paralithodes platypus. The sequence continues at coordinate 662,949 of CM064531.1, forward strand.
AGCAGAAGTTCTGCATTGTGGAGGAGAAAGTGTAAATTCATGGGCGCTCTCAGCTGCCCTAGTTCTACGGGGAAAGATGTGGAGAGGCGGCACAATTGAAGCAAGTTCCTCGGAACAATTGCTGTGAAAATATCTGTAGAATAATGCAAGGGATGCAACGTTTCTTCGTATGGATAATGCAGGAAGGTCCTGTGTGATTGCAGGGTTATTGATTAATCTAATAGCTTTATTTTGAATTTTGTCCAACTGCCTCAATGCAGCCACTCCACTTCCGCTCCACAGAGGTGAACAGTAATCCATCTGAGAACGCACATGACTTTTATATATTACGGCCAACTGCTCGTCAGTGAAGAATTCTCGAACTCTGTACAGGAGTCCCAGTTTTTTAGAGGCATTCTTAGCAATGCTCCTAACATAATGTGTCCAGCTCAAGTTAGTAGTTAATGTTACACCGAGAATGTCAATACTAGGGGAAGTGGGAATATTTACATCATTAAAAAATATATGGGAGTCAGTGAGATTCTGTCGGTTAGAAAATTGAATGTACTTGGTTTTCTGTGCATTAAAGGAAACTAGATTCTCTTGTCCCCATTCATTCATTCTAGAAAGGTCCTGGTTCAGAGAAATTGCAGTGTTTATTTTTGAATTTATAAGATCGGGTTGGGTGAAAAAATTGGTAAATGTGAAGGAACTGTGGAGTGTTGAGTCATCTGCGTAGGAATGTATTGGATTATGAGTGGTAGATATGAGATCATTGATATGAATGAGGAACAGAGTTGGGGCCAAAACTGATCCCTGGGGAACACCAGCATTTATTGAGTGAAATTGAGAATAAAGGCCATCTACCATTACACGTATTTTTCTGTTATGAAGATTAGAAGAAATTAGTGGAACTAATGATGCAAGGCCGTAGTGTGACATCTTCGACAATAAGGATTGATGCCAGACTCTATGAAATGCCTTTGATATATCCAGTGATATTGTATGTGTTTCACCATGTTGGTCTGTAGCTTGGTTGTTTTGATGCGTAAGAAGGCAAAGAATGTCTGCAGTTGATCGACATCGTCTAAAACCATATTGCCTATCACTGATTAATTTATTATTCTCAAGATGCTTAATTATGTGATTATTTAATATAATTTCAAAGACTTTACCAAGAGTGGAAGTTATAGCTATTGGTCTGTAGTTTGATGGATCTGATGAGGCACCTTTTTTAGGAACTGGATGGATGTTTGCTTCTTTCCAGGGTACTGGGAAGCATGAGGTATGAGTACATAGACGGAAAATGTTTGCCAATACAGGAGCGAGCACCAAGGAGCAATTCTTAAGTACTATTGGAGGAATTTCATCTGGACCAGGAGCCTTATCTACTGAGAGATTCTGCAAAATAGTTTTGACATGTCTGGTGTGGATCTTAAGTGAGGGAATTTCAGGCGAATTAAAATTAAGTACAGGGAGTCAGGGACATCTTGATTTATTTCATCTAAGGTTGAGTTGGTGGACCCTGTACTGGTCTTTATTGCTGTTACCCTGTCTCAGCCACACCCTTATGCAAGGTTCACACATTGGCGAGTCAGAGCGCGAGGCCAACGCGAGTCACAGTCGCCGCATACCGCCGTTGATGGAGCCCGAACCCAACGCGAGTAGCATCTGATGCGAGTAAACACGCATATAACACGAATATAACACTAGTTTACACGAGTTTACATGAGTTCACAGGAGTATCTGCGAGTGTCGGCGAGTGTAACACGACCCCAACACGCACCGCCGAAATTTGAAAAATAACGGTCACATTCCAGGATACGAATAGTGCGAGTGAGTCTACAGGAGTCTACACACGAGTGTCACAGGAGTTTACATGAGTTTACACGTGTTTACACGAGATGAACGCGAGTCTACAGGAAGTTAACAGGAGTGTATGGCGTGTATATTCTATTTAATTTATATCTTGTATTTATTTATATTTCATGTTGGATATCAATCTGTATATTATTATTTGTCATCATTATATCCTTTGCATATATTCCACATCATTATTTATGTTAATATCAATATTATTCCAGAAACCTATTTCATTCATATTATATGGTATTTGTTCTCTCTTCATTATTGATGTTAATCTATCTATCTATCTATCTATCTATCTATATGCTCAGGCCCAATCCCCATTTTGGGGGTAGCCGACTCAAGACAGAGCAAGAACAGGGAAAACACAAAAACAACATAAAACAACAAATAAACACAGATAAAAAGCACAAACTCACACACATCCAGGTCACCCAGGAGAAGACCCAGAGACCAGGGTCACCAAGGTCGCTCCAGCACTCCCCCGGCCCCCGACCACCCGGAGAGGTTCCGATCTCGGCAGGCAGACATGCAGCGGAGCCAAAGCCACAAGCCCTCCCACCACACTTCCAGGCGCACCCTTCATATTAATCGTCTCCCCGGGCCAGGCGCCTGATGGACTATTATCTAGTCCAACTTGCGCCCGACCCCTTACTCCAAATGACCACGTGTTCACTCAACTATTCACAAGAATTCTCCATTCACTCCTGTCCACCACCATTCTCAATGGGGGTCTTCCTGCCCTTCTATCTCCCCTTGTACCTGACTCACATATTCTCTTTGTAAGCCTTTCATCTCCCATTCGTTCAACATGACCATACCAGCTCAGCACCCTTCTGTCCACTCTGGCTGACAAATGTTCCTGCTGCCCCACTCTCCTACGTATCTCTTCATTCCTCAATTGATGTTAATATCAATATTATTCATAACACAACTTGAATTCATATTAACCTGCTGAGTGCCAGCCAATTTTGACGTGTGCTTCTGCCAGTGCCAGAGGTTTTTTGTTTTTTGTTTTTTTTGGCTAAATCTATCAAGTTGGGAGAGAAAGGAAGGATAATGGTAAACAAACCGCTCCCCTTGTCCATTTTCGACAGAAATCAGGTCCCCGATGGTCCCGAAAGTAGCTGAAAAGACACTATAGACTACAGAGACTTTTATGGTATCGGAATGTATGGGTAGCAGGGTGGTTTGGGGGATGGTGTGGAGAAGGTAGAAGCGTAATTGTCTCATGTTACAAATATGAAGCCGATTGGTAAGGGAGTTTCGCCACCACGGATTTTCCTTTTTTTCCTTATCTTCGTACGGATACCCTGGAAGTGGGTGGTGGGAGGCGGTTGGGGGTGTGGTGGGGGGAAGGCAGAAGGGTAAGGGACTTGTCACACAAATATGGAACCGATTGGTGCAGTCATTTCGCCGCCACAGATTTTCCTTTTTTTTCCTTCTGACGGGACCGACAGTCAGCGAGTAGGTGGGAGGAGGAACTTGGGATTTTTTTTGTGGGTAGCCAAAAGGGTAAGGTATATTTGGTAAAAATATGAAAGCCATAGGTGCAGTCGTTTCGCTGCTACGATTTTTTTTCGGCGAGGACGTATATATACGTCCCTGGCACTCAGGGGGTTAACTTATATTTTTTCTCTGTTGACAAGTCATTTCCACGTTTATAAAAGGAACCATTGTTGATAATATAAACAGACTCGTGTGACACCCATGTAGACTTGTGTGACACTCATGTAGACTCGCGTGACACTCATGTAGACTTGCGTAGACTCATGTAGACTCGCGATCATTTAATGTCTACATGAGTGTCACGCGAGTCTACATGAGTGTCACACGAGTCTACAGGAGTCTACGCGAGTATATACGCGAGTCTACGCGAGTCTATGCGGTTTGGCGTCCTAGTCCCACTTGACTCTCCAAATTTCATGCATGCATGAAATCTTTGCCCGCGTTCGCGAGTGTACGCGGTGCAGCCCGAGTCAACGCGAGTCTGTGGGAGTGTCGGCGAGTGTCGGCGAATTTGGGATAATCATTGGCGAGTGCAAGAATTTCATCACTCGCGTTGGCCTCGCGCTCCGACTCGCCAATGTGTGAACCTTGCATTACCCTGCTTCTGTCACACCCTTCCCCCCTGCCACACCCTAACTTCACACCTTTTCACTTATCCTCTCGCGCTCCACCCCTCCTCCCTACTCACCCCATCTCTCTCTCTCTCTCTCTCTCTCTCTCTCTCTCTCTCTATATATATATATAAATATACTCAGGCCCAATCCTCAGTTTTCCTTTTATTATTTTGTTCTTGAAATCCGTTCATATTTTGTTTTCTATGTGAATGAGGGAGACAAAAGACATAACTACCTGCAGCGAGTGCCTCTCCCAGATTTCAAAGAGTGACAGGGCCGAAATCAAGGGACGTTCGAGCTAAAATGCCTGGACACACAGAGTTTGAAGCAATTTAAGTCATAGGAAGAGGGAAAAACTGATATGGGATAGAGTTCCAGAGCTCAGCAGTTGAATAGAAGAAAGTCTGAGAATAGCATTTCACTCTTGGGTTGGTGAGTTGCACAGAGTAGGGGTGGGATTGTAGAGGAGGTGGTATACACTGGGAAAGCTCCGAGGAACACTGATTATTGTAGTAGCGATAGAATAGCGAGAGATGCAACATTGCGGCGAAGAGAGAGAGAGATTGCAGAGAGTTTGTGAGTGGACGGGAGTTAATGATACGAAAGGCTTTCCTTTCTACTTTATCTAGGAGTGCGGTGTGAGAGGATCCTCCCCACACATGTGAACAATACTCAATACAAGGACGCACTGTGCCCCTGTACAGAATAAGAAGCTGCGCAGGGGTAAAGAACCCCTTGAGGTGGTTGAGCACACCCAGCTTCTGGGAGGCTGCCTTAGCGAGACTGGTAATATGGTCTTTCCAAGTGAGAGCAGAAGAAAAAGAGACACCGAGAACATTGAGGGAAGATGAAGGGTTGATTTTTGTATTGTTAAAGAATAAGGGATAGTCCTCTGGAAGTTCCTGACGGGTAGTAAGATGGATAAATTGAGTTTTGGAAGCATTAAATGCAACAAGGTTTTCTCTACCCCAATTGGAAATAGTAGCTAGATCAGCAGATAAGTATTTTATGGCTTCATTACATTTACTTTTGAGGGACTGCTGGGCGTTCTGGAAAACTAATTGAGTGGTGTAAGGTAGAGTCGTCTGCATATGAATGGATGGGACTGGATGTACAGTTGAGAAGGTAATTTATGAAAATTAGAAAGAGAATATGAGATAGGACAGAACCCTGAGGAACACCGGAGTTGATAGATATACTTTTGTCCCTTTCTTTTCCGCTTCCCTCGTTTCCTGTCCCCTCTTTTCCTTAACTCTCCTCTCTTCAACACACACACACTCTCTCTCTCTCTCTCCCAATCCGTTCAAATCCTTTTTATCCCCTTTCGTTTCCGCTTCTGTCGTTTCCTTTTCCCTCTTCTCTTCAATCTTCTCGCCCCCCCCCCTCTCTCTCTCTCTCTCTCTCTCTCTCTCTCTCTCTCTCTCTCTCTCTCTCTCTCTCTCTCTCTCTCTCTTTTTTTTTTCTCTCTCTCTCTCTCTTTTTTTTCTCTCTCTCTCTCTCTCTTTTTTTTTTCTCTCTCTCTCTCTCTCTCTCTCTCTCTCTCTCTCTCTCTCTCTCTCTCTCTCTCTCTCTCATATACACACATGAATATTTATCCACCCTCGCCACATCCAAGCCTTGCCTGAATATTATTACCTTCATTTTTCTCCGTCCGTGTGTCTTGGGTCTGCGGCGTACAGGCACGTTCGAAGGTCGGGACACAACGTTCACAACAACTTTATATACCGGTATGCCTTTCAATATTCGTAAAACAACAAATACACAACTATATACGCCTTTCAATATAAGTAAAACTGCTAATATACAGTAAACGTGACAATAAAACAAAATATTCGAGCACATACCATTAGCGATGTAGTATATATATATTTTTAAATGGGTTTATTTAGGATAGTTATTTTGCTTTTGGCTACTAGAATGATAATCATAGATGAGATTGTGGAGGTGTAACAGGAATTCAACTGTATTACATATCTTTGAGGCAAGACTGGATCTCTCACTTGTTTTTTTTTTTTTTTTTTTTTTTTTTGCAAGGCTTTAAAACAAAATCAAGCCTTGTACAGGCAGTTACAAGACAAATACATTGCTGACGAATATACTCGGGCCTGGGACAGTAAGGGTTAAGGGAGCTCAGACGGAACTGTGCAGCATAATTTACTGGTTCGGCTTAATGGTTTGAGGAGGGAGTTTAGTTTGTTCTCTAAAACTCTATCAAGCTTATAAAAACACCCACAAGAACCCCATTCGATATAAATAGGTGCATTTTTCGGTAGACATGTGTCCCGGCCGAAGGCCGTTTCGTCTTCAAATACAGGCTCGCTATCGCTCGCCAGGAAAAAAATCGACACCTAAATGGCACGAAAGGTCTTAATATTGGCAAAGAAAGGGGGTAAAACGTCTGAAAATCGCCAAACTAATGGGGCGAATGTCTTGAAATCTCATAACTAATAGGGCTAAACATGAGGGAGGAGGAGGATTCGAAAAAACAACTGCCTCCCCTTAACTCTTCAACTGGGGATTCCTATGTTCAGTAAAATCGTCTGGCAGAAGTGTCATTGGAATCGTCGTCTAATTGAAAGGTTTAACTCTTTCATGCACCGGTGGTTGCTGTTTAGTTTTCAGAAATCTACTTATCTTAAGCTCATAATTACCAAAAAAAAAATTCTGCCCACAGCTCACTCAACGACAACAAAAGAGGGTAAAGTAACTAAACTAATACGTTTCTAAACACAACCTGATGGTTACAAAGGATTTTAAGTGTCCCAGAAAGGGCTCAAATTGCGTACTTGTGCGTGAAAGGGTTAATAAGCTTATCAGGCCTACGTACGCTACCCTTATATTATAAATGTCCTAATCTATCTTTGCCCAACCTAACTAATCTTATTTAACCTTGTCCTTAGAAATCTAACCTAATGTAACTTAAGCATAATAACCTGCTTTACCTAATCTTACCTGTGTGTTACCCTTATAATATAACCTTTATTACCTAATCTAACTTAAATAATCTAACATAACCTTAACCTGCTATTCTAAATCTAACCTTAAATAACTATAATAACTTAACATAATATGACCTAAGGCTGACCCGACCTAAACAACCTAACATAACGTACACCAATCCTTTCACATCTAATCTAAGTTAACCTAACCCTAACCTAACTTACCTTAATTTTAAGCCAACCTAAGTATAACCTAACCTGACTTTAACCCAAACTAAATAACTTAACGTGGCCCACCTCGTGTTTTTCTCTCTCTCCATCTCTCTTTGGGTTGTATCCATTCGGCTTCATTCGGCCTACTGTTTTAAGACGTTTGTCCCCATCCAGGTGTCGATTTTTCCAGCATATTTAACACAAATGTTTTTGACACAGGCTAAAGTTATACATTTTTCGATAGAAATATGTTTCCGGCGAAGCCGGATTTCTTCATACAATGCTGGCTCGCTATCGCTTGCCAGAAAGAAATCAACGCCTGGATGGGGATATACATCTTAAAGAAGTAGGGTGAACGGGGCTGAATGGATACAACCCAGAGAAAGAGAGAAAACAAAGCAGGTCACCCCCCCCCCCCTTAAGGTAATCTGACTTATCTAATCCATCCTATCAACATATCCTAACCTGACGTACCCTAATCAAACTGACGAAAATGTGTGAACGAAACTATTTATATTTTGACGGAAAGAGTATGTAAGCGAAATGACCTGCGGGGAAAAAAATGTTGATGCCAAATTATTGTTGACCTTATTTATTCAAATCAAATTCCATTAAACAAATATATACATGAGATTCTATTTAGTAATTCAGTTCATAATAATTATGCACTATGGATAGTATTTGTAATTGTAAAATTGTAAACATTTCATTATTCCGTATGAATCGTTAACTATTTAAATGGAAGCTTAGCTACTGAATTCGCTACTATCTCTAAATAATACTGCTAGTTTTACCATCGCTATCAAAAATAATTTCGGTGCGTGATAACGCTACACCCAGATATATATATATATATATATATATATATATATATATATATATATACTGTATAATATATATATATATATATATATTTATATATATATATATATATAAATATATATAAATAAAATGAAAGGCGACGTATTATTCAACACCTAATTGAAAATAATCATGAACTTTGGAAACTTAATATATCATTTGAATGATAGTGAGAAATATTGAAAAAACAAGTAAAAATTTGGTAAAAAACAAATATGCCTTTGTCTTTAATAAATGTTGCCTCAATGAAAACATACTGCCTACTTATACAAATATATATATATATATATATATATATATATATATAAGGTCTAGATAATAGATGGGAGGTCGCGCAGTTTAGGAACCTGTATATTAAATTTTTGGGATACCTCTATACGCTGGGGCTGCACTAGGAGCAGAACTATACCGCTCTCTCCCAAGTTATGAGAGAGAGAGAGAGAGCGAGAGCGAGAGCGAGAGCGAGCGCGAGCGAGAAGGGCGTTATCTATACCGTGTCGAACATAGCAAAGGGAATTGAATGTTGTGTTGTGAAAGAGAACTTGTCATCCTGTTTCATCTGGACTAGCGATGTATATATTACCCATTTCGTTCACCAATGGGTCGGATATTGGTAGGAAATATGGTACGATTTGAGAGAGAGAGAGAGAGAGAGAGAGAGAGAGATGATGATGATGATGATACTACTGTCAGACAGAGAAGGCGAGACAAATAGGGGACACACGGGGAAGACAATATGTTTACGGTAAGGGGATAGAGACGTACAACAATAACACTGAATTTGAAAGGGGTTCAAATAATAAACTTGCATTAACCCTTTGAGTACCAGCGACGTATGTTATATTTTAGTCCAGCTATTTTTGACGATATTTTGCAGCTTAGGAATGATCTATAGTAGTTAAAGGGGATAATTGAGATCATTTGAAGTCTTATTATTGCAGAGATCCTTCCTAAGCTGAATAAAATCGTCTAATAGTTGCCAGAATATGATAACAAAAGGATGTCCCTGGTACTGAACGGGTTACTAAAGATAGGTTCTCCAGTAAACTCTTTAAACCGGTAGATCACAACCAGTGCCACCTTTACCAGGATCACAACCAGTGCCACCTTTACCAGGATCAGCTGAAGTGGTGTCAGTTTTTTTTTTTGTATATGTGATTGAGGGAGGCAAAAGGCAGAACTGCCTATAGCGAGTGCCACCCCCATAGTTGAAAGAGTGACAGGGCCAAAATCAAGGGACGTTCGAGCCAAAATGCCTGGACACACGGAGTTTGAAGCAATTTAAGTCATAGGAAGAGGGAACGACTGATTCTGGGAGAGAGTTCCAGAGCTCAGTTTATAGTTCTAACCTAACTTTGCATATCCTATCAGATAACCTAGCCTTAACCCCTTCACCACCATTACGTAATTTTCATCATAGTCTGGTTACCATTAGACGATACTCTTTACCTTATAGTCTACCTCTACGACTCAAATGGGTAAATACGATCTCAATAAACCCTCATAGGTTCTTAAACTGCATAATATCGTCTAACTTTATCCAGAATCAAAGGTAAAAAGGCGTCATGGTGCTGAAGGGGTTAACAATATTGGATAAATTGGCACTGGTTGAGGGCTACTGGTGGAAAGGGTCTGCTTATATCTTTAGATGTGTTCGCCGCTCTTCTAGCGGCACCAAGGAGCGCGACGCCCCTCGTTATGGGTGGTGATTTGGTGCAGTAGACTGTTTGAAGCGACAGCTCGCTCCCTTGCGAGGATGGGCTCGTCTGGCACTTTTTGCAGTTCGACATCTAGGGCTCTCTTGAAGTTGTCTAACGAGATGTCCCTCATGTCTCTTACTCGCCGTGGGAGTTTTTTGAAGAGACGTGGGCCTCTGTGTGATAACCAGCCCTCTCGCAGAGAGCCCATAGCACCCCTGTTATTCATCCGGGGGATTTCGCATTCCCAGCCTCTCCTATCACTGAATTTCATGACTATCGGAGTATGTAGGTTTGGTACTAAACCCTCTGCGATTTTCCACGTGTATATTATTAGGTAACGTTCTCTTCTACGTTCCAGTGAGTACAGATTCAGTGCTCTTAAACGCTCCCAATAGTGTAGATGTTTTATCGAACTTATATGTGAAGTGAAATTTCTTTGTACACTTTCTACGTCATTTATTTCACCTGCTTTGTATGGGGATGTTAGTACGCTACAGTATTCAAGCCGCGGTAGCACTAGAGATTTGAAGAGCGTTATCATAGGCAATTCACCGCGTGTTTTAAAAGTACGCAGAATCCAACCCTTAGACGTTTCGCAGCCGCCACTTTGACCTGGTTATGTACTTTGAAACCCATATTTTCAGACATTAATACCCCAAGGTCTTTCACACTGTCTTTCCGTTCTATTATGTGGTTAGATTCTGTTAAGTAATTTGTAATTTCTTTAACACCATTATTATCTCCGTACCGTATTAATTGGAATTTTTCCTCATTGAATTGCATGTTGTTTTCCCTGGTCCACTGGAACACTACATTCATGTCTTCCTGCAGTCGGCCCGTGTCCTCTTGTGTGTTTACTATCTTGCTTAATTTTGTGTCATCAGCAAAAGACGACACCGTACTGTGTCTGGTGTTGGTATCTATGTCGCAAATTAGTATGAGGAACAGAAGGGGCGCTAGCACTGTTCCTTGGGGCACTGAGCTTTTGACATCCGAAGGCTCAGAAGTGACTTGGTTTACTGCTACCGATTGTTTTCGGTTTACGAGGAAATTGTATATCCACCGTCCGATTTTCCCAGTTATACCTTTTGCTTTCAGTTTGTGGGCTATTATACCATGGTCACATTTATCAAATGCCTTAGCAAAATCGGTGTAAATGACATCCACGTTTTTCTTTTCTTCTAGCGCTTTAAGAATTTTGTCATAGTGTTCCAAAAGTTGTGAGAGACATGATCTTCCCGCTCTGAACCCATGTTGACCGGTGTTGTGTAGTTCATTTGTCTCCATGAATGTTGAAATTTTGCTTCGCAGGACTCGCTCGAAAACTTTAATGATGTGAGAGGTTAGAGCTACCGGGCGGTAGTTTTTTGGTAGTGCTTTACTCCCTCCTTTATGCAGTGGGGCAATTATTGCGTTTTTTTAGCTATCTGGTATGTCACCAGTGTCTAGACTCCTTCACCACATTATAGCCAGGGGTTTTGAGAGGTTTTCCTTACATTTTTTCATTAGGATCGAATTCCATGAGTCCGGGCCTGGTGCCGAGTGGGATGGCATGTTGGAAATGGCCTCTTCTATGTCTTTTGGACCGAAATCAATATCCAGCATCTGAGGGGTTTCCGTGGGGGAGGTTTCCATGAAAAATATATTTTGGTCTCTGATGACTTTTGTTTCATCAGGCTCACTGAATGCCATTTCATACTGCCTGCTTAAGAGTTCGCTCATTTCCTTTTTGTCCCCTGTGAAAGAGCCGTCCCCTTTGCTCAGTGGGCCGATGTTTGATGTTGTTTTAGCCTTTTGTTTGGCGTATGAAAAGAAGTATTTGGAATTGTCCTTTATACCTGCAATAGCTTTCCTCTCCTCTTCCATATGTTGTAGTTCATATGATATTCTTAGCCTTTGTTCAATTTCCACAATTTCTCTATCTATTTCGACTTTTTGCCTATCCTGTAGATTTTGATGTGTGCATCTTTGTGTGAGTAATTTTCTTCTTCTGTACAGCCTCCTCCTTTCCCGATCTTGTTTGCTGCTTCTTCGTTTTGTTTGTCTTGCAGGTATATGGTGGCTACAGATTTGGGTCATGGTTTCTGTTATTAAGACTAGACATTCTGCTGGTGTCAGGTTATCCATTAAATCTTCCCAGTCTATTTCTTCCATTTCTTGATTTACCTCTTCCCATCTAATGTTTTTGTTATTGAAGTAAAATTTACTGAAGGGGCCGGTTTTTGTTCTCGATTCTGAGGTTGTCTGTACACTTTCTAAGGTTGTTTTGATCTCAATTAATTTATGATCTGAGTATGTTGTGTCCGATATGTTAATGCTGCTGTGTACTAGAGAGTCGTTGTTAGTGAAGACCAGGTCTAAGATATTGTTTTCCTGTGTGGGTTCAGCAATATGTTGGGTAAGACTAAAAAAATCACAAAGTTCAAAAAGCTCTCTCGTATTAGTATTTGCTTCTCCGGTGTTATTTGCCACTAACTGGTTTTCTAGTTGTCTCCATTTAATGTTTAGTAGGTTAAAGTCTCCTAGCCATATAATATTTGGTGTTGGGTTCCCCAGGGTTTCCACTTCTGATTTTATTTTGTTGAGCTGGGTTTTGAATTCTTCTCGGGATGAGTCTGGAGGCCTGTATGTAACAATAACTGCTAAATTTAGGGATTCTATTTTAACTCCAAGTATTTCCACCACTTCATTACTGTTATTTAGGAATTCAGTACATATCAGTGAGTCATGTATGTACAAGGCTACACCTCCATGTGATCTATGCGTTCTGTCCGCCCTATGTAGGTTGTAACCAGGAATCCATACCTCACTATCTTCCTGATCTTTAATGTGAGTTTCTTTAATGTGAGTTTCTGTGAGAGCCGCAAATATAGCGTTTCCTTCTTCTAGCAGGCCCCTAATAAATGGTACTTTGTTCGTGGTTCTATTTTTTAGGCCTTGGATATTTGCAAACAAGATTGGGGAGGGATTGTTTGGAGTACTATGTGTACCTAATAGTCTTCGGGATGTATTGGCCACTCTTGGGAGGCCAGGAGGTGCTCGAGGTGTTCTATGTGTTCTTCCATCTCCCTCAGTCTCTTCATCTTCATCTGCCCTTTCCCTCCTTGCCTTTTTCCTCTGTCTCGTCGCTGGTGGCGATCAATGAGAAAGTGGAGAAAAGGAAAGGCATACGATATCCCAAAGAGAAGGAGCTTAATGACTGACTTATAGAGACAACTAGGAGGGGTACCCGGCGTTGCCCGTGTTGAAATCCTACTACCATAATCACCATCATCAATCACTACTACCACAATCATCACAATACTACTACTACCATAATCACCGGCCTCGACCTCCCTGTGCCTCATTAAACGGCGACCTCGATTTCGGCCGCTAAATGACCTCCGATTTTGGATCTGACACGTACCCCCATTTTGGGGAGCTGCGAACAACTTTCGTTCCATACACCTTTTCGATCGGAGGCCTCCTTCTGCCCCAAATGGCAATTTTTTCGCATTTTTTTCGCTCACGTATACTACATAAGTTCTGCCGAAAATGTTATTAAACAAAAGTGTCTCTGATTTCCACTAAACTCGCCTAAAACCATCTCCAAAGCCTGGGCTTTCCAACAGTGCCCCACACTCCCACCTGGCACCAAAACTGTGGGAGGAATTTAGTAACAAAGGTCGGGTAACTGACAAACAGACAAACATTGACCTTTATTTATTAAGATATGATGAACGAATACGTTGTGTATAGCTTAGCTATATGGAATGAGGCTATTATGGGATTTGGAACACTCGCAGAATCAGTCTTACCCTCTTCCTACTACTTAAATTGCTTCAAAGTCTGTGTCCAGGCATTTTGGCTCGAACGTCCCTTGATTTGGGCCCTGTCACTCTTTCAACTCTGGGGGAGGCACTCGCTACAGGCAGTTCTGCCTTTTGTCTCCCTCGCTCACATAGAACAAAAATGATAGTGACCAATACAAAGATAAATATTAAGGGAAGAAAATGGAAGATCATGCAAGAGGTGGACTTATGAATATATAATTAGCATAAACTAAGGGAGAACAAAATAACTCAAAGCAAGACCTCCAAAGATTAACTATTGTGAAATAACTTTAGAAGGGTAAGTAAATTACATTACAGGTAAATTTAAGAACATCCTTAGGTTGAAAATGCATTATCGAAGAAGAACAAGAACAAACACTCGAATAACGAGAGAGAGAGAGAGAGAGAGAGAGAGAGAGAGAGAGAGAGAGAGACAGACACACAGACAGACAGACAGACAGACAGACAGAGAGAGAGAGAGAGAGGAAAAGTTTACGAGTGAGAAAAGTATAAAGATTACTAATGGAAAGACAGAAAGCTGAGAAAGAGGCGGTCTGAAACGGCTAAAAGTCAATTCTGATGTCTGGAAATTGAGTCATAGATGGTAAAAGGTGGTAGAGGTGTGGTAATGGTGGTGGTTGTGGTGATGATGGTGGTTTTGGTTGTGGTGATTGTGGAAGTGGTGGTGGTGGTGGTTGGGGTAGCGGTCTGGTGGTGGTGGTGATTGTGGTAGCGGTGTGGTGGTGGTTGTGGTAGCGGTATGGTGGTGGTGGTGGTGGTTGCGGTGGTGATGGTGGTTGTGGTGGTGGTTGTGGTAGCGGTGTGGTTGTGGTGGTGATGGTGGTTGTGGTGGTGGTGGTAGCGGTGTGGTGGTGGTTGTGGTGGTGGTGGTAGCGGTGTGGTTGTGGTGGTGATTGTGGTTGTTGTAGCGGTGTGGTGGTGGTTGTGGTGGTGGTGGTAGCGGTGTGGTTGTGGTGGTGATTGTGGTTGTTGTAGCGGTGTGGTGGTGGTTGTGGTAGCGGTGGGGTGGTTGTGGTAGCGATGTGGTGATAGTTGTGATCGCGGTTCGGTGGTTGATGTTGTTGTTGTTGTTGTTCCCCAAGCTGCCTGGCCGAACAGCCCCAAAGCCACGAGCAAGGCCAAGGCCATAACCGAGCGCCCCCACAGAACCCTCCCTGCCGACCACAATAAAGCTTGGGTGATCGAAGCCACTCCATGGCGGGGAGCTGAGGAGGGTGCGGAAACGCCCGGGAAACCAAAGCCCCACCCAGGCCCCTGTGCCCTTCAGCAATTATGAAGAGAAAGTTGAGGGGCAAGGGAAAAATGTGACGCTTTGGCTTCCAATCTTGGTAGATTGGGAGGTCAATCCACGGAAGAGACGCCGTCACTTGAGATCTAGAAAATATATAAGTAAAAGGAACAGTCAGAGTAAGCTATGGGTATGGCAGAGATCGCTCAGTTCTCACTCTGATAGACCAGCCCATCACCACATGACTAGAACCTCTCAGCAACAGCTAGGAAAGGCCCTAGAAAGCCGCCTTTGGCGGGGGGGATAGCTCCCCTAGGGGTTGGTGGTGCATATCCGCTAATGGTGGTCGCGAGAGAAACCTTTTTTTATTATTGTGGTTGCTGTGATTTCAGTGGTTATTGTGGTTGCTGTGACTTTAGTGGTTAAGGGGGGAAGGGATTATTTGCTGGTCGATGATTTCATTTACATAATATACAGTATATTATTGTAGTTTCATTTACATAATATACAGTATATTATTGTAGTTTCATTTACATAATATACAGTATATTATTGTAGTTTCATTTACATAATATACAGTATATTATTGTAGTTTCATTTACATAATATACAGTATATTATTGTAGTTTCATTTACAAATATACAGTATATTATTGTAGTTTCATTTACATAATATACAGTATATTATTGTAGTTTCATTTACATAATATACAGTATATTATTGTAGTTTCATTTACATAATATACAGTATATTATTGTAGTTTCATTTACATAATATACAGTATATTATTGTAGTTTCATTTACATAATATACAGTATATTATTGTAGTTTCATTTACATAATATACAGTATATTATTGTAGTTTCATTTACATAATATACAGTATATTATTGTAGTTTCATTTACATAATATACAGTATATTATTGTAGTTTCCTCCCTAGACCTCAATCAAACATAACAAATACATTCCCCAAGATCCCCGGCCAAAAGCCGATCCCTGTAGCTCGCTATCGCTCGCAAGGAAAACATTAACACTAAATTACACGAAAAGTCCTAATATTGACAAAGAAATGGGGAGAAAAGTCTTAAACTCGCCAAACTAATGGGGCTAAACATGGGGGAGAAGGGTTCCAGAAAAAACAACTATCCCCTTAAGGGTTCGATTGTGGTGGTTGTGATTTTGGTGGTCAAGGGTTCGATTGTGGTGGTTGTGATTTTGGTAGTTATGGTTCGATTGTGGTGGTTTGTGAATTTAGTGGTTCTGGTTGGATTGTGGTGGTTGTGATTTTGGTGGTAATTTTTTTATTGTGTTAGGAAATATTGAGGTGGAACATTTTTTATTGTGGTGGTAGAGGGATAGTTTTAATTATAAACAACCATATATTATAGCGTTAGGCAGAACTTCGAGTGAGGAAGGACATATGAAGACATGGAGAAGAATGCGTGAGGGCAGAAAAAATGAAAAAAAGCGAAATCAATAGAACGAGAGAGAGAGAGAGAGAGAGAGAGAGAGAGAGAGAGAGAGAGAGAGAGAGAGAGAGAGAGAGAGTACAAAGGAGTACAAAGGAGTACAAAGGAAATCAAGCAACAACAGGTCTAGTGACCCTTCTAGGTTGCTTGTCCTCCAAAACACTGAGGATCAAGTGTCCAAACAGTGGTTTAGAGTGGGTAAGGGAACATTGGAAAGGGAACTACTGCCCTGCCACTAACGTGGCAGGACTAGGAAGTTAGTAGGGGACATAGGGGTTAGTAACTGAGGGGAGGATAAAGTTATTCATTTACAAACGCAGTCAGTCGCGGGTTTGATGCGAGATATTTGTCTAGGCGGAATTTAAATGAATCAACGGTGCTGCAGTCTATAACGTCTCGGGGAAGCCCATTCCACAAGTTGACAACTCGATTGAAGAAGAAATTCTTAGATTCGTGCGAGTTAAAAGATTTACCAATAATTTTGCAACCGAGAGAGAGAGAGAGAGAGAGAGAGAGAGAGAGAGAGAGAGAGAGAGAGAGAGAGAGAGAGAGAGAGAGCGCGCGCGCAATGGAGTTAATTTATCAGGAAGCTCCGACGTGATGAGGTGATGAAACCTACTCCTTCACTCAACCTTCCTTCCTGCCTTGCTTCATTCCTTCCTTTCTTCCTTCGCTCCTTAATCTTTCCTGCCTTACTTAGCCAATTCCTTCTTATTCCTTCCTTCACTCAACCTTCCTTCCGTCCTTCCTTCCTTCACTAGATCCTTCTTTACTTACTTCACTAGATCCTTCTTTACTTACTTCACTCCTAAACCATTCCTTCCTTACTTAACTACTTCCTTCACTACCTTCTTCTCTCACCCTTTCTTTCAATACTTCCTCCATTTCCTCAGCTTTCCTTCCTGCCTACCTTCATTCATTACTTCATTCCCTCAGCTTTCCTTCCTGCCTTCCTTCATTCATTACTTCATTCCCTCAGCTTTCCTTCCTGCCTTCCTTCATTCATTACTTCATTCCCTCAGCTTTCCTTCCTGCCTTCATTCATTACTTCATTCCCTCAGCTTTCCTTCCTGCCTTCCTTCATTCATTACTTCATTCCCTCAGCTTTCCTTCCTGCCTTCCTTCATTCATTACTTCATTCCCTCAGCTTTCCTTCCTGCCTTCATTCATTACTTCATTCCCTCAGCTTTCCTTCCTGCCTTCCTTCATTCATTACTTCATTCCTCAGCTTTCCTTCCTGCCTTCCTTCATTCATTACTTCATTCCCTCAGCTTTCCTTCCTGCCTTCATTCATTACTTCATTCCCTCAGCTTTCCTTCCTGCCTTCCTTCATTCATTACTTCATTCCCTCAGCTTTCCTTCCTGCCTTCCTTCATTCATTACTTCATTCCCTCAGCTTTCCTTCCTGCCTTCATTCATTACTTCATTCCCTCAGCTTTCCTTCCTGCCTTCCTTCATTCATTACTTCATTCCCTCAGCTTTCCTTCCTGCCTTCCTTCATTCATTACTTCATTCCCTCAGCTTTCCTTCCTGCCTTCATTCATTACTTCATTCCCTCAGCTTTCCTTCCTGCCTTCCTTCATTCATTACTTCATTCCCTCAGCTTTCCTTCCTGCCTTCATTCATTACTTCATTCCCTCAGCTTTCCTTCCTGCCTTCCTTCATTCATTACTTCATTCCCTCAGCTTTCCTTCCTGCCTTAATTCATTACTTCATTCCCTCAGCTTTTCTTTCTGCCTTCCTTCATTCATTACTTCATTCCCTCAGCTTTTCTTTCTGCCTTCCTTCATTCATTACTTCATTCCCTCAGCTATCCTTCCTGCCTTCCTTCATTCATTACTTCATTATATCATATTTCCTTTCTGCTTTCCTCTCTGCCTTCCTTCATTCCCTTATCTTTCCATTCTGCCTTCCTTCATGCATTACTTCATTCTCTCTCCTTTCCATTTCGACTTACTTCATTATCTCATCTTTCCTTTCTGCCTTTCAGCATGCATTACTTCATTATATCATGTTTCCTTTCTGCCTTCCTTCATTCATTACTTCATTCGCTCCGCTTTTCTTCCTGTCTTCCTTCATTCATTACTTCATTATCTCATGCTTCCTTTCTGCCTTCCTTCATTCATTGCTTCATTCATTCAGCTCTCGTTCACTACTTCCTTCACTCAGCCTTCATTCTTTCGCTACTTCCTTCACCCCTTCTGTTCCGGCGAAGTCTTTTTAATTTAATTCTAGCCATTGTTAGACGATGTTGTGCAGTTTCAGAAGAATATGTGGTAGTACAAAAGGTTAAGGGAGATATTTCGAAAGCCTGTTAATTGCTGGAGGCCCTTTTTAAACTGAATATAGTCATCTTATAGTGACCAAAATATAATGAAAAGGATGTCACCGGTACTGAATGGGTTAATCCCTTATTACTTCTTCCTTAATTCTTTTTCTTTCCTTCCATTTACCGTTACTCCTCTCTTCTTTATATTTTCACTAATATTCCCTGCATTATTATTCCCTTTCCTTCCTACCAATAATGTGTTCATTTTTTATTACTTCACTACTTCATTATGTTTTACTAGAGTGAGTGAGTGAGTGAATGAATGAATGAATGAATGAGTGAGTGAGTGAGTGAGTGAGTGAGTGAGTGAGTGAGTGAGTGAGTGAGTGAGTGAGTGAGTGAGTGAGTGAGTGAGTGAGTGAGTGAGTGAGTGAGTGAGTGAGTGAGTGAGTGAGTGAGTGAGTGAGTGAGTGAGTGAGTGAGTGAGTGAGTGAGTGAGTGAGTGCCCTACACAGATACTTAGACCTTGCGGTCCCTACTAGGTGGTCTGGCCTTAATATTACTAGACAAGAGACAGTTTATAGTAGAAAAATGGGACAGCAAAGTAGAAAGCTCTCTCCCTACCCTACTCTCTCTCTACCCTCCGCTCCCTCTGGCTAAAAATCGTAAAGTAGGATGAAGTGTAACCTTATGGGTCAGGAACTGCTCAGAAGGAAAGTTGTTATAGAGTATAGACAAATTTAGTGTGAAAGGGAAATTTACACTTACGTCCTGATTCATTCATGATACTGAATAGAGAGAGAGAGAGAGAGAGAGAGAGAGAGAGAGAGAGAGAGAGAGAGAGAGAGTACAAAGGAAAGGAGTACAAAGGAAATCAAGCAACAACAGGTCTAGTGACCCTTCTAGGCTGCTTGTCCTCCAAAACACTGACGATCAAGTGTCCAAACAGTGGTTTAGAGTGGGTAAGGGAACATTGGAAAGGGAACTACTGCCCTGGAACTAATTAGAGAGAGAGAGAGAGAGAGAGAGAGAGAGAGAGAGAGAGAGGGGGGGGTGCGAACAATGCAGCTGTATAATTTACCAGGAATCATCGTGATAAGGTGATGACGTCTGCTGAAAGATTTGTATGCCTTTCTTCACTCTTCCTTCCTTCCTTCCTTTGTTATTGCCCTCTTCCCCTCTTCCTTCCTTCATCCTTCCTCCCTTCACCACTTCCTTCATCTTTCCTTCACTTCTTCCTTCATCTCTTGTTCCTTCTTCTTCCCACCTACCTCTATTCTATAACCCTATCCTCCCGCTATCCTTTATTCCTACATTCTTCCACTTTTCTGTCATCCCATTCTCTCTCCTTCCCCATTTACCTGTGTACACTCTTTCTCACATCCTGTTCTTTCTTTTCCTTCATCGTTCAATCCTGTATCCATCCTTCACGTGTTCTCCATAGGTTTTGTTTTGTTTTCGTCATTCAGAACTTCTCCATTTCTCTTTTTCTTCCACTTCTTCCTCTACCCTTCACTATTTCTTCTCCTCTTCCTTCCTCCTTCACCTCTTCCTCAATCATCCTTTCTTTCCTTCACCTTTCATTCATTCATGTATAGTTCCCTCTGTATTTCCCATTCTTCCATTCACTCAATTGTTTCCTCTTTCCTTCTTCCTCGGTGTTGATACTCAAGGGGACAGTGGTTATTTTTTGGGGGGGTCTACAGTATATATTTAGTTTCCTCGCTAGACCTTCATCAAGCTTAGAAAAACACTCTCTAGACCCCCTTCAAGATATATTTGTACTTGTTTCGGTAGAATAATGTCCTGGCCGAAGGCCGGTTCCTCTGAAAATTACAGGCTCGCCAGGAAAAAATCGACACCTAAATAGTACGAAAGGTCTTAAAATAGACAACGAAATGGGGAGAAAAGTGTTAAAATCGACAAAGTAATGGGCCGAACGTCTTAAAATCTCAAAATTAATGGGGCTAAACACGAGGGAGATAAGGAACCAGGAAACCAGCCCATCTCCTCTTAATGACAAATCTACTGGACTACATAATCATTGCTTCTTTAACCCTTTCAGTACCGGTGCCGTCCTTTTAACTTTATTTTGGCTACTATCAGACGATCATATTATTAAGTTTGAAAAGGGCCTCCAGCCATTAACAGGCTTCGAAATATCTGACTTATGCCACTTTACCACCTTAGATCCTTCTTAAACTGAATAAAATTGTCTAAATATAGCTAGAATAAAATTTAAATAGACGTTGCCGATACTGGAGGGGTTAAGCCTGAACTTCTTCTCTCGTTATTGGCACTTTCCTCAAGGGGGCCCACCTCGTTTTTTTTTCTCTCTCTCCTCTCTCTTTTATGTATCCATTCAGCCCCATTCAACCTACTGTTTTAAGACGTTTATCCCCATCTAGGTGTCTATTGTTTCCTGGTGAGCGGTAGCGAGCCAGCATATTTTAAGAACATTTTTTGACAGCAGGCTAAATTTGTAAATTTTTCGATAGAAATATTTCTCAGGCAAAGCTAGATTTCTCCATACAATGCTGGCTCGCTTTCGCTCGCCAGGAGGAAATCGACATCTGGAAGGGGATAAGCATCTTAAAACAGTAGGCTGAATGGGGCCGAATAGATACAAGCCAGAGAAAAGGAGAGAACAAAAGCAGGTCACCCGCCTAAAGTCTGCCATTCGTCTCGTATGCCTATATGTATTGCTTTAAGGGGAGACGGGCGTATTTATTTGATCATTTATGTATTTTTGTATTATTTTATTAGTTTCCTCCCTAGATCTTCATCAAGCTTAAAAAACACATCCATTAGATACCCCTTCTAGATTAATTTGTAAAAAAAAATCGGTAGAAAAATTATTGGCTCACTATCGTTCGTCAGGAAAATAATCGACACCTAAATAGCACGAAAGGTGCTATTGGCAAATAAATGGAGCGAAAGGTCTTAAAATCGACAAACTAATGGGTAGAACGTCATTAAATCTGAACACTAATGGGGCATAACACGAGGGAGCAAGGGGACCAGAAAAGCGACCTCCTTTAGCACTCGTATCTCCATTATTTATATCTCGTTATATCAGTAGCTCATCTAATCTTCGCTTTTGATGCAATTTAAATATACCTTTCCTTCTTTCATTTCTTACTCTGTTTTTCTCTCTCTCTCTCTCTCTCTCTCTCTCTCTCTCTCTCTCTCTCTCTCTCTCTCTCTCTCTCTCTCTCTCTCTCTCTCTCTCTCTCTTTGCCAATTATCGTTTATATCACTTTATCGCACATACATAACGTGCTTCCTATTAGCCAATCATTTTAGGAGTCAGTCAGGCAAAAAGTCCAGATTCCTGCATTGAGGCCATGGAGTGCCACCCAGTCAGTCATGCCAAGTCCAGCAGAGTGGCAGTCATGAGCTCTGCTGAAGGACTGAGGCGGAAAGTTAAGGGCGGGGCTGGGACAGAGAGAGAGAGAGGGAGGGAGAGAGAGAGGGAGAGGGAGAGAGATGGAGGAAGAGGGAGAGAGATGGAGGGAGAGGGAGGGAGGGAGGGAAAGGGAGAGGGGAGGGGGGTAGGTAGTTAAGCAGACTGAATCAAGTTAAGCAAGCTAACATGAGGAGATACATGGGTTCAGGCAGAATTTATGCAGAGATTACAAAGGAGTACAAACCCCTCGACGTTGCTTGCCCTCTAAATCACTGGCACAGTGGTTTATAGTGGGTATGGGATAATTTGAAAGGGAATTACTGCCCTAGGACTGATGGCCATGGTAGGGTTAGGAGATGTTATTGGGAACATTTAGGTTAAGGGGGGTCACCTGTTTTATATTTTATCTCTCTCTCCTTTGCTCTCTTTCTCTGACTTGTATCCATTTGGCCCCATTCAGCCAACTGTTTTAAGGCGTTTATCCCCATCCAGGTGTCGATTTCTTCCTGGCGAGCGATAGCGAGCCAGCATTTATTGGAGAAATCCGGCGTCGCCGGAGAAATTTTTCTATCGAAAAATGTACACATTTAGCTTGCTGTAAAACAAAAATATATATATATCCTGGGTCGCTACCGCTCGCCAGGAAAATATTGACACCTGGATGGGGGTAAACGTCTTAAAACAGTAGGCTGAATGGGGCCGAATGGATACAAGCCAAAGAGAGACAGGGAGAGAAAGAGAAAAAAAAGCGAGGTGGGCTCCCTTAATAACATAACACAGTTGTAAGTGATCCTTCGTGTTCGTGTATTCAAAGTACATAACCAGGTCAAAGTTGCGGCTGCGAAACGTCTAACGGGTTGGATTCTACGTACATTTAAAACACGCGGTGAATTACTTATGATAACGCTCTTCAAATCTCTAGTGCTACCGTGGCTTGAATACTGTAGCATATTAACATCCCCATACAAAGCAGGTGAAATAAATGACTTAGAGAGTGTACACAAAATTTCACTTCGCATATAAGTTCGATAAAACATCTACACTATTGGGAGCGTTTAAGAGCACTGAATCTGTACTCACTGGAACGTAGAAGAGAACGTTACCTAATAATATACACGTGGAAAATCGCAGAGGGTTTCGTACCAAACCTACATACTCCGATAGTCATGAAATTCAGTGATAGGAGAGGCTGGGAATGCGAAATCCCCCGGATGAATAACAGGGGTGCTATGGGCTCTCTGCGAGAGGGCTGGTTATCACACAGAGGCCCTCGTCTCTTCAACAAACTCCCACGGCGAGTAAGAGACATGAGGGACGTCTCGTTAGACAACTTCAAGAGAGCCCTCGATGTCGAACTGCAAAAAGTGCCAGACGAGCCCATCCTCGCAAGGGAGCGAGCTGTCGCTTCAAACAGTCTACTGCACCAAATCACCACCCATAACGAGGGGCGCCGTGCTCCTTGGTGCCGCTAGAAGAGTGGCGAACACATCAAAAGTATCAACAGTAAGTATCGGCGTAACAGTGAGTAACGTCCTAGTTATTGATTTATTCATGTGATCCTCGATGTATCTGAGGAAAAATAAAAAAAACAAGGTGTGCATTTACAAAGAAAAAAAACAACAAGTTATTAATTTACATGTGCAGTCAATTGCAGGTTTAAGGAAATGAGTTTGTCAGGGCGATGTTTAAATGAAACATCATATTACAAAACAACTAGAGGTCAACAAGCTAATCAATGCCAGACAATGTGGATTCCGACATGAACGCTCCTCGGCAAACATACTTGCCCTTGTCACACACACATGTCACCAAACTATTGGTCTTAAGGGGGGGGGGGGGGGGGAGGTACTTATTTCCTCATTTATGTATATTTTTTATTGTTTTTGTTAGTTTTCTCCCTAGACCTCCATCAAGCTTAAAGAAACACCCGACCTTCATAAAGCTTAAAAAAAAAAAAAAAAAAAAAAAAAAAAAAACAACGTCTAGATAATATTCTACATTTGTTTTCGGTAGAAATATGGCCCGGCCGAATGCCGGTTCCTCCTAAATTACATGCTCGATATCGCTCGCCAGGAAAAGGAAGGGCAAAGGAAGAGAAGGGCAGATGATGGAAAGGCTAAATGAAGGAAAAGGGAAAGGACAGGAAAGGGAAATGATGGAAAGGGTCAAATGAAGGGAAGGGCAAATGATGGAAAGGGTCAAATGAAGGGAAGGGCAAATGATGGAAAGGGTCAAATGAAGGGAAGGGGAAAAGATGGAAAGGGTCAAGTGAAGGGAAGGGCAAATGATGGAAAGGGTCAAATGAAGGGAAGGGCAAATGATGGAAAGGGTCAAATGAAGGGAAGGGCAAATGATGGAAAGGGTCAAATGAAGGGAAGGGGAAAAAGATGGAAAGGGTCAAGTGAAGGGAAGGGCAAATGATGGAAAGGGTCAAATGAAGGGAAGGGCAAATGATGGAAAGGGTCAAATGAAGGGAAGGGCAAATGATGGAAAGGGTCAAATGAAGGGAAGGGGAAAAGATGGAAAGGGTCAAGTGAAGGGAAGGGCAAATGATGGAAAGGGTCAAATGAAGGGAAGGGCAAATGATGGAAAGGGTCAAATGAAGGGAAGGGGAAAAGAGAACAAGGAAGCAATGAGCGAAAAGAAGGAGAGGGGACTTAAGCAGAAGGCAGTGGCCAAATCCCTAGCAATTTCACCCCCTGTTAAGCGCCCCCAAGGCCCCCCCCCCCCCCCCCCATTGCCCCATTGGCACACACACACACATACATACATACATACATACATACATACATACACACCACACACACACACCTCGCATACTCCTTGCACATATACAGTACATCTCAAACACACACACACATCTCATTCTTTCACACCCGCCCACAAACACACACACACATTCACCTTACCTCTCACTCAAATAAATTTCCATCTCTTACACACACACACACACACACACACACACACACACACACACACACACAGTGGTCGTGTTCTCTTACATTGATTTCCGGGGATTGAGTTTAAATTTGCTTTCGGCATTACGGGATTGCTGCTCTTTCTCTCCGTGGCTATTTGTTTAGGGGGGGGGGGGCTCTAGGGGTACAGATTAGGGGGGTAGGGGGAGGGAGTAGCGGGCTTATCTGTTCTTAGTGTTGTTTTTTTCTGTCTTTTATTTTGCCAGGATTTCCTAGGAGATTTTAAATAGATTGCTTTCTTATGTAGACGGGCTCCTGTTGTGGAAATGCTTTAGTTCACGTTTATACACTTTCACAAACAAACTTACACTAACACCCACTCGTGCATTATTGACATTCACACACACAAATACACCACTATTTCTAATTCAAACAATCACACGCTCATTCAGTCTTACAGACATACTTTTGCACATTCACATACATATTGATGTATTCGCGCCCTCTCTCTTTCACAAGCAAGCACGCGCGCGCACGCACACACGCACACACACAAATTTGTATTTTACACTAGCATAATTATTATTGTATTAATTTCTTTGTTTAATGTTAAGTATATTATACTCACACATTGTAAACGGAGCTTACCATTTTCATATCTGTACATCTCATGTTCATCCACTAAATTGTAAAATGTGTATTTTCAGCTCATGAGGCTGCCATTCTTTAATAAACCGTTTATTATTATTATTATTATTACACACACACACACACACACACACACACACACACCCAGCATTTTCGTAGGATATTTTTCAGTCCTCTCTTCTATTTGTTCAGCACTGTTTATTTGTAATCCTTTGCCAACAAGGGATAGTCATAAGCTGAATAAAATAGTTTCCATTAGCCGCAATAAAATATTTAAGCCGACATAACGCTGAAGGGATTTATCTCCATGTTTTCATTTTAGATATGCATAGCAGCGTCGTAGTTTTTACTGTTTCTCCTTGGTATTCTTTTCTTCGTTTCTATGCTATTGTTCTTGTCAGCTTATCTTGTTTTGTTTGATGGCACTTTGTTCTTCAATTTATCTTGCTACTACGCCTTCTTTCCTTATATTATGTGGTAGTAGCGAGTTCGGTCCTATGTTGTTGTTGTCGTTCCCTAAGCTGCCTGGCCGAACAGTCCCGTCGGTCCTATGTTATCTGTGCCCAATAAAATTTTGTTTCCTCTCGCATAAGCATTAGGGTAATGATATTGCAGTTGGGTGCAGTATGTATGTATGTATGTATGTATGTATGTATGTATGTATATACACAGGCACATACCCCATAGCTGGGGGTGGCCGACTCGAGACAGAGCCCGAACAGGGACAACACAACACAACACAACACATGGATATTAATCGTAGTCATGTGCTGTACTAATAACTTTCTTGATGGTTTAATGGTTAGAGCGTGTAAGTTCTGTATGAGATATCCAAGGTTCGAATCCTGGGAGAATCATATACTTTCATTAATTTAATTTAGGGGGTTTTGGTGTTAAGAACGATGTTACAAATAATAATAACTCTGCCTTCCTCACAGTAACGTAATGCATTTTAGTATGTATCTTATATGCGTCTAAATGTTCTAGTATAATTTTTGTGTTCATCTCCCTTTACTCTGTTCTGTAATATTATTGCACGTTCCTTAATTATGCATTATTTCCACTCACTACTTTTCACATCCTGCTTTCCTCTTCTTCTATATATTTTATAAATCGGAAAATATATTATAAGTGTGTGTTCGTGTGTGTGTGTGCGTACGTGCAAGTTTCTGTAATATATATATATATATATATATACTGTATATATATATATATATATACCGGTATATATATATATATATATATATATACGGTATATATATATATATATATTATTATGTTCCTTCCAACATATAGTATATATATATATATATATAGTGTGTGTGTGTGTGTGTTCGTGTTTTACCTGCAGATTATTCCGAACTTGGCTTTTAATATTCAGCACAAACGGTGACTTAAAAACTTCCGGTGTACAGTTGCCTAAAAAAACTATATTTTAGCTGCAGATACCTTTTGATGAGTTAAATGGCACCCCCAGTTTATCAGGCTTCCTATTATAGTTAGTGCGGGGTAGTCTTTCAGCTACCCTACGTATGTCTCGCCATATGCAACATAGGGCAGGTATTATTGCCTTGCAGAACTAGCAAAAACCAAATAATAACAACAATTTATCAATGCGGAATATGTAGATGAAACTCGTAAGAGGGCTAGATTGGTTATATAATTTAGCTAGCAATCCAAAGAATTTACTTGTATTGCGAAATGTAAAAAAATATATAAAAATAAATAAATATATATACTGTAAGTATATATATATATATATATATATATATATATTAATAAATAATGGAAAACTAGTGAATCTCTGCAAACTAGGAACCTCGTCCGGAATGGTCCAGAGTAAACAAGGACCATATGACGGGCGATAGAGATTAATATGGTCTGTCTCCTTATTAGTCATCACCACCTACTCTTCTTGTACTAAACGTGAATATATTCTAGTGAATTTCGACTTCTCTAATCTAGAGAGAAACAATGGTTATAAGATTATATGCAAGCGTTTTCATTCTCATGTGGCGAAGCATTTCTTCTTCAACCGAGATGTGAATATTTGGAACAGACTACCCTCGAACATTGTAAACTGTAATACTGTCGAAACATTCAAGAATCATCTGGATAAACACTTGGCAATTAACCCCAATTAACAGTTTATTTCATAATAACGTGCAACGAAGTGTCAACGAATACCGCAATGTATATTGATATTCATACACCTGTTCCCTTTCAGAATTGTAGTAATAGAGTTAGCTTAAATTACAAAGCAACTTAATTTTCTCCCTGTCCTATCCAAAATTCCGTGTCAGTTTTTCCATAGTACATGGTATTCCAACTGTTTCCATGCCAGCATTAGCTGGAGGGAGTGGTGGGTGGGGAGGGGCCTTCTTTTTTGCTATCCTTTTCTTTACCTCGTAGTCAATAGATTAGTAGTTTTTGATATCCAAACTGCCCCGTAAGGACCAATATGTCTGTTGCAGTTTGTTCTCCGTTGTATTCCTGTTATCTTCCTACTCCTCTACATCCAATTCTCCTATTTTATCTCTCCTCAATGCTCTAACATATGATTTGAACTCATTTTATCTCTCCTCAATGCTCTAACATATGATTTGAACTCATTTTCCCATCCCACTCTTACTTGTTCTTCAACTGTAGTCCTTCTCTTCCAGTCTTCTTCTCTTTTCCCCCCTCCTCCTCCTCAATACTTCGTCCTCCCCCTTCTCTTCGTTTTCCTCCATCACCACCACCTAATCCTCTTCCAATCATCGTCCTCTCCCTCTCCACCACCTCCTCCTCCAATCATCGTCCTCTCCCTCTCCACCACCTCCTCCTTCATCCTCCTCAAAACTTCTTCCTCTCCACCACCACCACCTTCTTTAAAACTTCCTCTCCACCACCTAACAAAGGAGTACAAAGGAGTACAAAGGAAATCAAGCAACAACAGATCTAGTGACTCTTCTAGGCTGCTTGTCCTCCAAAACACTGAGGATCAAGTGTCCAAACAGTGGTTTAGAGTGGGTAAGGGAACATTGGAAAGGGAACTACTGCCCTGCCACTAACGTGGCAGGACTAGGAAGTTAGTAGGGGACATATGGGTTAGTAACTGAGGGGAGGATAAAGTTATTCATTTACAAACGCAGTCAGTCGCGGGTTTGATGCGAGATATTTGTCTAGGCGGAATTTAAATTAATCAACGGTGCTGCAGTCTATAACGTCTCGGGGAAGCCCATTCCACAAGTTGACAACTCGATTGAAGAAGAAATTCTTAGATTCGTGCGAGTTAAAAGATTTACCAATAATTTTGCAACCGGTTTCCCCGCGTGTAATTAGATTGGTCGATAGTGAAGTACTTACTACAGTTCATATTGTCGATGCCTTTGATGATTTTGAACACTTGAATTAAGTCGCCTCTTAATCTGCGCTGGGTTAAAGGAAATAGATTTAATTCTCTAAGACGCTCTTCGTATGGTTTGTTCTTTAGGCTAGGTATCATTTTAGTAACTCTACGTTGAACTCGTTCTAGCTTGTTTATATCTTTTTGGTAATAAGGGCACCAGGATTGAACGCAGTATTCCAGAAGAGGGCGGACTAATGAATTGTAAAGGGTTAGGATAACTTCTTTGGATTTATGCTCAAATGACCTGCCTATAAAGCCAATTATTTTGTTTGCCTTCTTAACAACTTCTGAACATTGTTGACTCGGTTTTAGGTTACTCGATATTGTTACTCCCAGATCAGTTTCTCTGTTTACATTCTTAAGCTGAGTGCCATTCATCGAATAGTTTGCTTTCTCATTTAGGTATCCGACATGTAGTACTTTACATTTATCCGCATTGAAACTCATTTGCCAAATTTGGGCCCAACATGACAATTTATCTAGATTGTGTTGCATATCGTCAACTTGTTCTTTTGAGAGTACGCTATTTGCAATTTTTGTATCGTCAGCAAATTTTGAGATTGTGCAGGTGAGACCCTCACCTATGTCGTTGATGTAAATTAGAAAGAGAATTGGTCCTAGTACCGATCCCTGGGGTACCCCGCTACTTACATTGGTCCATTTAGATGCCTTACCGTTTATGACTAGCCTTTGCTTTCTGTTGCTGAGCCAATTTTCTATCCATTTCAACACACCGTCTTGTATTCCATGCGCTTTTAGTTTTACCACCCCCACCACCACTTCCTCCTCTTCCTCCACCACCACCATAAAATCCTCCTCGAAAGTTCGTCCTTTCCCTATGCACCCGGCCCCACCTCCTCCTCAAAATGTCGTCCTCTACCTCTCCACCACTACCTTCTCCAATCATCGTCCTCTCCCTCCACCACCACCTCCTCATCCTCTCTCCACCACCACCACCTCTTCCTCCTCCTGCTCCACCATGCTTCTTCCCTGGCCCCAACAATCACGGACCGGCAACATTTCTTCATTTTTCATCCAATTAGTTTGGAAGTTGACGGCCTTGGATTTACAATTAGTTATATTTTTAATGAGTGCTTTAGTTTTGGTTAGTGTGTGATGATAATGATGATGATGATGAAGTGATGATGATTGATTGATTGATGATGATTGAGGAGTGATGATGATTGATTGATGATGATGATTGATTGATGATATTATTAGCAGTAGTAGTAGTATTTGTATAACTATATTATCATTGATTTATAATTTATTATTATTATTATTATTATTATTATAATTTATTACAGGTGGCAATATAGCCTATTATTATTCGTGTTACTATTATCGTTGTTGCAGTGTTGTTAATAGTATCGTTGTTGCAGTGTTGTTAATAGTATCGTTGTTGCAATGTTGTTAATAGTATCGTTGTTGCAGTGTTGTTGTCACTGGTATTTATATTATATTGTGTTTGTTTTTGTTTCTCTGTTCTATGTATTTTACTCGTTCCATTCTCACTTTTTGTTCTTGTCTCATGCTATCAGCTATCTTATATATGTCTCTTCTCCCTTGTTTTAGTATGTATATTGTTTTCCTTCGTCTCCCCTCCTTACTCTTCCTATCGCCTTCCCAGTTTCCTTACTCTCTTTCCTCACTATCTCTCTCTTTCCTCCTCTCTCTCTTTTTCTTCACTCTCTCTCTCTCCCTCACTCATTTTCCTCACTCACTCTCTCTCTCTTCTTTAGGAAGAAAGGTTTACTTTTTGGTCGTTTTTTCTTTCATTAATTATTTGTATTTCTATTTTATTTATGTTATTGTTTTTATGTTTCCTCCCTAGACCTTCATCATATTTTTTAAAAAGTCCTGAGATTCCCTTTCTAGATATATTTGTACATTTTTCGGTAACAAATGTCCCCCCCCCCCCCCCCCCCGAATGCTGGCCCCTCTTTAATTACAGGCTCGCTATCGTTCGCCAAGACACCTAAATGACATGAAAAGTCTTAATATTGGCAAAACAAATGGGGCCATAGGTCTTACACTCGGCAAAAATAATGGGACGAATTATTAAATGGTCAAAATTAATGAGGCTAAACATGAGGGAGAAGGGGGGCCAGAAAAAACACCCATCCCCCCTTAACCCCTTATAACTAACAATGGATGAGAACAATCGATATGACATTTATACCACTTGGGAAGAGTTGATCAGGAAATATATAGTTGATGAATGTACAGCCCATTTTCTCTAGCCCATTGTAACCCATTCATTACCGGTGATAAAATTTCCATTATAATCTGGTAACTATTTGACGATTATATTAAGCTTAGGAAGGACGTCAATCAATTAAAAGGCTGCAGACTCTCGATTAATCCTTTTACCCACCATATATCTTTCCTAAGCTTCATAAAATCGTCTAAATGTTACTGAAATCAACTAAAGGAGACGTCATCGGTACGGTAAGGGTTAAGTTGTAAGGTGTTAGGGGTCAAGATAGCCGGCCTAATTATAGTAAGTAAATTAAATCTATGAATGGTCCTATATGTCTTGAAGATGTATATGACTTTAGACTGATTTCTACCTATTTTAGTGTGTGTGTGTGTGTGTGTGTGTGTGTGTGTGTGTCTGTGTGTGTGTGTGTGTGTGTGTCTGTGTGTGTGTGTGTGTGTGTGTGTGTGTTACAGAGGGGCTTACACCTATATAATATCCTAATTAAGATTAAGGCGTGTTTACACGAACACTTTTTCTCGAAACTTGTAATCCACAACTTTTACTTTCATTATTTTGAAATAATTTTACACTGATATCGGGACTAGACAGAAGGTAGATCATGATATGTACGGTCGCGCTAATAAGTCATGTCCCAGCGGTCATTACGTTTGGCTTTCTCTGTGCTGTATTAATGTCTGTCAGATGTTGAATAGGGTGGGTACATGTAGGAACATGTTTGTATATTTCATTCGATATGAAGAAATGAAGCTTAGATATTGCTGATACCAATTATTGATCAAAACATCCTTGGTGCCGAGACATCACTTATTAGCGCAATTGTACACTCCTATGCCATAGTCTCTAGCCCACTCTTAAATATTCGTGGACTTCACCTATTTCTAGTTATGGAAGCATATCTCTACACATGAATTTATGAATATATTTGTCTATACAGCAACTACAAAACTTTTAATACTGTTTATTGAACAGCAAGTTCTATAACAAAGAAAAACTCATCATTTCACAAAGACAAACATAGAGGTTCCAGGAATATTAATGAGAGGCGAGAGACTATGGCATCCGAGTGTACCACAAATCTTTACCCCTTCTGTACCGGGGACGTCTTTTTCATAGATATTCTGGAATCTATTAGACGATTGTATTCACCTTCAGAAGGAAGATAAGAAGAAGAAAGAAGCAAAGGAGAAGGAGGAGGAGGAGAAATATAAAGGAGAACAAACTGCAACAGACATATTGGTCCTTACGGGGCAGTTTGGATATC
This sequence comes from Paralithodes platypus, assembly GCA_032716605.1. Classification (NCBI taxonomy): domain Eukaryota; kingdom Metazoa; phylum Arthropoda; class Malacostraca; order Decapoda; family Lithodidae; genus Paralithodes; species Paralithodes platypus. The sequence continues at coordinate 695,283 of CM064531.1, forward strand.
TAAAACTACTAATTTATTGACTACGAGGTAGAGAAAAGGATAGCAACGAAGAAGAGGAGAAGGAGGAAGAGGAGAAGGAGGAAGGGATATTGACATAACATATGGTGCCCAAGGGGAAGACGGAGATAAGAAGTTCAATGACGAAGGAAGAGAGGAGGAAGAGGAAGCGAAGAGGAACAGGAAAAAGTATGAGGAAGGAGATTAGGGGGATGAACAAATATGAAAGACTAAGAGGAAGAGGAAGATAATAGGGGAGACAATTAAGAGAGGAAGTAGATAGGAGGTGGACTAAGAAAGAAGGAAGAGGAAGAGATTATTTAAAGGAAGACAGGAGGTAGAGGGATATAAGAAGAAAAGGGGGACAGGAGGTAGAGGAACATAGGAAGAAAAGGAAGGGGAAGATGAGAAGGAGGAAGAAAGGCAGAATAGGTGGAATAAAGAGAAAGACGGATCAAATAGAAAACAAATGTAAGACATCAATCAAGTACTTAGTAAATAAATAATAGACTAAATACCGAGAACTGCAAGTAGTTGAGTTATGACAAAAAACAATTATGCATTTTTTGTAATTAATTAAAACAAATATATATTTAGGATAATACAAACCGGATATGAGTAAAGACCTGCACCTGCATACTTTAACGAAGGATGCTCCTCAATACATCTATTTATCTTTATAGTATATATATATATATATATATATATATATATATATATATATATATATATATATATATATATATATACTGTGTGTGTTGTATACAGTACAATATATATTAATGAGTTGTTTATTATTGGTCAACCAGAGTTTTATGTTAAATTGTGTATATCTAATTATTACTGTAATGGCATTCATTGTTTACTTCACCAGTTTGTTATACGTCTATATCTCTCTCTAATTGTTCATTTAATACTCTCAATTGTATATATATATATATATATATATATATATATATATATATATATATATATATATATATATATATATATATTATATATATATATATATATATATACAATATATATATTTTATATCTCCGTTGTTCCTCATTTTAGTTTGGTCTCGATTGCTTTTGTTCCATCTTTTATATCTCCTCGGTTTTCCTCCCCCCCCCCCCTCACTCTCCCTCTTGACGTGATGGAAGGTACCTTAGGGGGGTGACTCGGCTACAGACCTCCACCAAACTTTCTCCAGCCTTTCTCGTCTTTTGGTATCGTTTTACCTTTGTGTTTTATTTTTTTTATCCTCGCTCCTTGTAATTTCTGTTTGTGTTATTCCTGATTTGTTCTTACCTTTTGACGATTGGTTGTGAAACTGCCATAAGATTATGTTTGTTGTATAAATATATATATATATATACAGTATATATATATATATATATATATATATATATATATATATATATATATATACACAGTATACTGTACATATATATATATATCTGTATATCTAGCTATCTATTAACAATATGATCTTGTTTATACAATTTTCGATTTTTTTTTTTTTTTTTTTGTATACCGGTACTTATGCACCACAGCCATACATATTTAACTTTGTGTTCATATATTAATCACTTAGTAACCTTAGTCAACTCCTTAGACATTTAAATATCCCTTGGTCGCCTTTATCCTCTATAAATATATTGGTCGTGTTGGCCGTTTCTACTGTTTAAATAGTATGTATGGATATTATATTACTACCAGTGCCGGGTACTCTTCTTCTTCTTTGTCTTCTTCTTTCTCTGTTTCTTCTTTTTATCTCTTCTCTCTCTCTCTCTCTCTCTCTTTCTCTTTCTCTTTCTCTCTCTCTCTCTCTCTCTCTCTCTCTCTCTCTCTCTCTCTCTCTCTCTCTCTCTCTCTCTTCCTCCGTGAAATTAAAAGAGAGAAGAAGGGGAAAGAAGAGGGGACGGAAATGAGAGAGAGGGTAATGGTGAGGAAGAGGGTAGCAAGACTGATAGAGTGAGAGTGAGAGTGAGAGAGTGTGTGGGTGGAGTGAGAGTGAGTGAGTGAGTGAGTGTATGTGTGTGAAAGTGAGAGATATGAAAAGCATGAACAAATAAACGTAGTTAATTCACTAAATTAAATTCATGGTCCTAATGTCGAAAGGACTTAATTTGAACGATGATAATAACACAATATTAAGGGGAGATCTCCACTTGAGGAATTCTTTTCTTGACCCCTTTCTCCCGCATGTTTAGCCCCATTGCTTTTGATATTATAAAACGGTTGCCCCATTAGTTTAGCGATTTTAAGAACTTTCACCCCATATTAAGACCTTTCGTGCAATTCAGGTGTCAATTTTATCCTGGCGAGCGATAGCGAGCCTATAATTTAAGAGGAATCGGCCTTCGGCCGGGACATTTTTCTACCGAAAAATGTACAAATTTATCTTGAAAGGGACTCAAGGGGGTGTAATTTTAAGCTTGATGAAGGTCTAGGGAACAAACTAAATACCTCCCCTTAATAGGTCAATGCAAACGGAAGTAGTTGACTAGAAAGCAAAGGAAAATATACTATTGAATATGATAACAATAGTAACGATAATATTAAGGATATAAATAATAATAATAATAAGGTTGATACTAATAATAGTAATGATGTTTAAATTAATTTAATTATTATTATTACTATTATTATTATTATTATTATTATTATTATTATCAGTAGTAGTAGTAGTAGTAGTATGTGTATTACTATTTTGTAAGCGGATGAAGCTATTGTTACTCGGCAGAAATCGGGATATTGGGTGATTCTGTTGTATCCTCGTTAACGATTATAACCAATTAATATATCCTTTTATGCAGTAGTGTTGTAGATAGATGTTGGCAGATATCAGGTTGTGTAGATAGTTAACCGTTTACATAAGTTACCTACATAGATGGGTGGATACACATAAATAAAGATATAGGTAGATGGATGAGTAAGTGGATATAGATAGATAAATACGTAGATATGGATGGACAAGAGTAAATGGGCATTGACAGGTAAATAGGTAGGTAGGTTGATTGCTGAGTAAGTGGATATAAATAGATAGATAGGTTGATTTTTGAGTAAGTGGATATAGATAGATAAATAGATAGATAAGTTGATTGCTGAGTAAGTGGATATAGATAGATAAATAGATTGATAGGTTGATTGCTGAGTAAGTGGATATAGATAGATAAATAGATAGGTAGGTTGATTGCTGAGTAAGTGGATATAGATAGATAAATAGATAGATAGGTTGATTTCTGACTAAGTGGATATAGATAGATAAATAGATAGATAGGTTGATTTCTGAGTAAGTGGATATAGATAGATAGATAGGTTGATTGCTGAGTAAGTGGATATAGATAGATAAATAGATAGATAGGTTAATTGCTGAGTAAGTGGATATAGATAGATAAATAGATAGATAGGTTGATTGCTGAGTAAGTGGATATAGATAGATAAATAGATAGATAGGTTGATTGCTGAGTAAGTGGATATAGATAGATAAATAGATAGGTAGGTTGATTGCTGAGTAAGTGGATATAGATAGATAAATAGATAGATAGGTTGATTGCTGAGTAAGTGGATATAGATAGATAAATAGATAGGTAGGTTGATTGCTGAGTAAGTGGATATAGATAGATAAATAGATAGATAGGTTGATTGCTGAGTAAGTGGATATAGATAGATAAATAGATAGATAAGTTGATTGCTGAGTAAGTGGATATAGATAGATAAATAGATAGGTAGGTTGATTGCTGAGTAAGTGGATATAGATAGATAAATAGATAGATAGGTTGATTTCTGAGTAAGTGGATATAGATAGATAAATAGATAGATAAGTTGATTGCTGAGTAAGTGGATATAGATAGATAAATAGATAGATAGGTTGATTGCTGAGTAAGTGGATATAGATAGATAAATAGATAGGTAGGTTGATTGCTGAGTAAGTGGATATAGATAGATAAATAGATAGATAGGTTGATTGCTGAGTAAGTGGATATAGATAGATAAATAGATAGATAGGTTGATTTCTGAGTACGTGGATATAGATAGATACATAGATAGATAGGTAGATGGATGAATAAAGTGATATACAGTAGATAGATACATTTATAGGTATAAATAGATAGGTATATAAAAGAGTGAATGGATATTGATAGATAAATACATAGGTAAGTGGATTGAAGAGTTAATGGATATAAATAGTTACTTGGATACACAGAAAGAAACAGATTTTTTTTTTTTTTTTTTTTTTTTATCGATAGGCGTGGCACAATCGACAGAGAAAAACAACCAAGAGAAAATTACTCTAACCTTCGATACAGCAAGACGTTCGAAGTTACAAAATCATCAATCATCCATTACAAACCCCAATATACTTGAATAAACTAATGAAAGCATATGGTCCTCCCGGGATTCGAACTCGGGACACCACACCCAGAACATAAGCACCTAAACCATTACACCATCCAATATCCAAAAAGGCAATTAACCCGTACAGTACCAGTGCCGTCTTTTGGTTTATATCTCAGCTGCATTTAGACGATTTTATGAAGGTTAGGAAGGATATATGGTAGCTAAAAGGATTAATTGAGATAGTCCGAAGCCCTCTGATTAGTAGACATCCTTCCTAAGCTGAATAAAACTGTCTAATAGTTGCCAGAGTATAATGAACACTATGTCACTGGTACTCAATGGGTTAAGGGGGGTGACCTGTTTTTTCTCTCTTTCTCTGACTTATATCCATTTTGGCCCCATTCAGCCTACTGTTTTAAGACGTTTATCCCCATCCAGGTGAATTTGTTTTTACTGGTGAGCGGTAGCGAGCCTGCATATTTAAAAAAAAAATTGACAGCAGGCTAAATTTGTACATTTTTCGATAGAAAAAAAAATCCGGCAAAGCCGGAGTTCTTCATATAATGCTGGCTCGCTATCGCTCGCCAGGAAAAAATGGACACCTAGATGGGAATAAACGTCTTAAAATATTTGGCTGAATGGGTCCGAATGGATACAAGCCAGAGAAAGAGAGAAAAGGAGAGAAATAACAAAAAGCAGGTCACCCCCTTAAGTTAGGCTGTACAAAGGAGTACAAAGGAGTACAAAGGAAATCAAGCAACAACAGATCTAGTGACCCTTCTAGGTTGCTTGTCCTCCAAAACACTGAGGATCAAGTGTCCAAACAGTGGTTTAGAGTGGGTAAGGGAACATTGGAAAGGGAATTACTGCCCTGGAACTAATGTCCGTGGCAGGATTAGGAAGTTAGTAGGGGACAGATGGGTTAGTAACTGAGGGGGGGATAAAATAAAGTTATTCATTTACAAACGCAGTCAGTCGCGGGTTTGATGCGAGATATTTGTCTAGGCGGAGTTTAAATGAATCAACGGTGATGCAGTCTATAACGTTTCGGGGAAGCCCATTCCACAAGTTGACAACTCGATTGAAGAATAAATTCTTAGATTCGTGTGAGTTAAAAGATTTACCAATAATTTTGCAACCGTTTCCCCGCGTGTAATTAGATTGGTCGATAGTGAAGTACTTACTACAGTTCATATTGTCGATGCCTTTGATGATTTTGAACACTTGAATTAAGTCACCTCTTAATCTGCGCTGGTTAAAGGAAATAGATTTAATTCTCTAAGACGCTCTTCGTATGGTTTGTTCTTTAGGCTAGGTATCATTTTGGTAACTCTACGTTGAACTCGTTCTAGCTTGTTTATATCTTTTTGGTAATAAGGGCACCAGGATTGAACGCAGTATTCCAGAAGAGGGCGGACTAATGAATTGTAAAGGGTTAGGATAACTTCTTTGGATTTATGCTCAAATGACCTGCCTATAAAGCCAATTATTTTGTTTGCCTTCTTAACAACTTCTGAACATTGTTGACTCGGTTTTAGGTTACTCGATATTGTTACTCCCAGATCGGTTTCTCTGTTTACATTCTTAAGCTGAGTGCCATTCATCGAATAGTTTGCTTTCTCATTTAGGTATCCGATATGTAGTACTTTACATTTATCCGCATTGAAACTCATTTGCCAAATTGGGGCCCAACATGACAATTTATCTAGATTGTGTTGCATATCGTCAACTTGTTCTTTTGAGAGTACGCTATTTGCAATTTTTGTATCGTCAGCAAATTTTGAGATTGTACAGGTGAGACCCTCATATATGTCGTTGATGTAAATTAGAAAGAGAATTGGTCCTAGTACCGATCCCTGGGGTACCCCGCTACTTACATTGGTCCATTTTGATGCCTTACCGTTTATGACTACTCTTTGCTTTCTGTCGCTGAGCCAATTTTCTATCCATTTCAACACACTGTCTTGTATTCCATGCGCTTTTAGTTTTAGCAGTAAACGTTTGTGGGGAACTTTGTCAAAGGCCTTTTGAAAATCAAGGTATATAATATCTACAGCTTTACTCTCATCGTAGAGGTTGAGGATATCGTGGAAGAAGTCTAAGAGGTTTGTTAAACAGGAATGTTTTTTACGAAAGCCGTGTTGAGTATCTTTAAGTATGTTATTTTCCTCTAAGTGATTTAAGAGTCTGTCTCGTATGACCGTTTCTAGCATTTTACATACAACTGAGGTTAAGCTAATTGGACGATAGTTACTGGGTAGGGATTTGCTGCCTTTTTTGAATATCGGTGTTACGTTGGCTAGCTTCCACTGATCGGGCATAGTTCCAGACTGCAAGGATTTATTGAATAGTAATGTCAGTGGTTTAGAGAGCTCATCCTTAGCTTCCTTTAGAACTCTAGGCGAGATTGTATCAGGTCCAGCCGTTTTATTTACCTTGAGTTTATCTAAACAATTCAATACTTCTCTCTCTGTAACGGTGATATTGCTTAGAACATCTGAATTATCAATCTGAATCGGCGATGGTGTAGGGATATCACTGAGGTCTTCTGTTGTAAAAACTGATGCAAAGAAGGTATTGAGGGCATTACTCATTTGTTCTTCGTCTTTGGTGTATTCTCCATTTTCATCGACTAACGGTCCAACAGTTGAAGTAACGACTTTTTTCTTTCTGATATAACTATAGAATTCTTTCGGGTTTGTTTTACTTTGATTCGCAATATGTAACTCCAAGGTCTTTTTACTTTGCTTAATTAACTTTTTGGCTTTGCGTTGTAGCTCTACAAATTTCAGCCGTTCTTCGTCATTTTGTGAGGATTTTAATCTATTATTAGCAAATTTTTTAGCAAGCAGGCAGTTTGAAATATCTTTATTCCACCATTTGGGCTTATTATTATGGCCTGGACGCCGAGTTTTCGATGGTATGCAGTCTTGCACTGCTTTTAGGTAAGTGGCTTCGAATAACTTCCAAGATGTATTTATGTCGTTATTGTGAATTAAAAAGCTCCAGTCAGTTTCTTTAAACATAGCTCTAAGTTTATGGAAGTTTGCTTTCTTGAAATTAGGGACTTTTTCGATGCTACTATTTGGTTCGTTACTAGTAAACTTTAAAGTGAAAGTTATCGTACGATGGTCGCTGTTACTGAATTCATCACCAACATTCAAATTCTCTATTAATTCTTCTTTTGTTGCAAGTACAATGTCAAGAACGTTATTACCACGGGTCGGCGTTCCAACAAATTGATAAAGCGAACTCTCTTGCAAGTTCGTATACAAGTCATGTCCGGAGTGTGAAGTAAGAGTATCGCCCCACTTGGTCACAGGTAAATTAAAGTCACCAAAAATTACGGTATCTTGTGAGTTACTTACATCTGCAATTTGTTCGTAAATTTCTCGGTCAGTTTGCACTGATTGAGCTGGAGGTCTGTATATTAATGCAAGTATTATTTTTGTACCTTTATTATTCTTTATTAGCACAAAAGATGCGTCGACGTTCACAATTTGAGGTTTTGACAAGAGGGTAGGGTTAAGACTTTCTTTGATATAAAGTAAAACGCCACCTCCATTTCGATTTATTCGGCTTTTCTCAAACATTACATAACCGGGAAGTGAATACTCTGCTAAAAAGTCTCTATCTTCTGTATTGAGCCAAGATTCTGTTATGCCAATCACATCATAATTTTCTGTAAACACTAGCTCCTCTAAATCTGAAAATTTATTGCGTATGCTACGAGCGTTTGCATAGAAAACCTTTAAATTTGTTATTTTAGAACTCACGGAACGCTCTTTAATAATATTTTTGGTTCTTGTCGGATCTACATTTATGTTCATGGCTGTCCTCGGTCCTCGCTGTCTTCGGTCCTTATCGCTGGTGGTCCTCGGTTGCTTCTGTTTTTTTCTTGGCGTTGGATGATTTATGTCACTGCTGCTTCTTCTCGGATGGCGTTTTTTGATCCATGGCTGCGGACTGCTTCGTGTAGGAGACGACCCATGCGTGCTGAACCCACAGGGTTTAGATGAGTGCCATCCTTGCGGAACAGAGTAGGCTGGTTGTAGAAGTTGTCCCAGAGGTTGATGAATTCAACTTCTTCCCTCAGACACAAATGTTTTAGTCGGCTATTTGTGCTGAAAGCCTTGTCGTAGAATTTGTCAGGTGCGTCGATCTTGGGGAGAATGCCTGAGATGATGATATTCCTTGACTTGTTTTTGTAGTGCTGGATCATCTTGCGATATTTCTCCATCAACTCTTCGGATCTGGTGCGCATGACGTCATTTGAACCAGCATGGATGTACAATAAGGAGAAGAAGCCAACAATCGAAAGGGCTATTGCAGAAAAGGGAAAATAAATAAAAATGCAAGTAAAATTCAACAGACCGTCGCTAAGCTGTTTGTGACAGTCTGGGAATGCCGAGGGTGCAAGCCAGAGAGGGAGAGGTAAGAAAGGAAATGGAGAAGAAGAGGAGTTGGGAGAAAGGAAGATATGTTAATAAGAGAGAGAGAGAGAGAGAGAGAGAGAGAGAGATGGATGGATGGATGGATGGATGGATGGATGGATGGATGGAGTTTGTGTGCTCTGCAGGGTGTTAAAATATACAGTGTCCCAAAATTGATGTTCTAAACTTTGGGATTGGGTTAACACAAATATTCTAAGCATATAATGTTCTCTTAATCATATTCCAAGTCTCCATCATCACAGAGATACCGGTATTGCATGTTGCAAATGGTATTTTCACACGAAGGCCAGAAGGAAGACAGGAAAGAAGGAAGAATGCACAGGTGGAGTACAATAAAGAAGGATGGAAGGACATAGCAAATACAGGAATGAAGGAAGGAAATACAGAGGGAAGACAGGAAAGAAAGAAGGACAGAGGAAAGACGGGAGAAGACAGGGAATACAAGAAACATGGATGGAAGGACAGGGGGAATACAAGAAAGAAAGATGGAAGGACAGGGGAATACAAGAAAGAAGGATGGAAGGACAGCGGGAATACAAGAAAGAAGGATGGAAGGACAGGGGAATACAAGATAGAAGGATGGAAGGACAGCGGGAATACAAGAAAGAAGGATGGAAGGACAGCGGGAATACAAGACCGAAATAATCGAAGGATAGGGGTATTACAGGAAAGGTGGAAGGAAGGACAGGAAAGAAGGAAGGAAGGACAGAGGTAATACTGGAAGGAAGGAAAGAAGGAAGGAAGGACAGGTAATACTAGAAGGAAGGAAGGACAGAGGTAATACTGGAAAGAAGGAAGGAAGGAAGGACAGAGGTAATACTGGAAGGAAGGAAGGAAGGACAGAGGTAATACTGGAAGGAAGGAAGGAAGGACAGGTAATACTGGAAGGAAGGAAAGAAGGAAGGAAGGACAGGTAACACTGGAAGGAAGGAAAGAAGGAAGGAAGGACAGCGGTAATACTGGAAGGAAGGAAAGAGGAAAGGAAGGACAGGTAATACTGGAAGGAAGGACAGAGGTAATACTGGAAGAAAGGAAATAAGGAAGGAAGGACAGAGGTAATACTGAAAGGAAGGAAAGAAGGAAGGAAGGACAGAGGTAACACAGGAAAGAAGGAAGGAAGGACAGAGGTAATACTGGAAGGAAGGAAGGAAGGACAGGTAATACTGGAAGGAAGGAAGGACAGAGGTAATACTGGAAGGAAGGAAGAAGGACAGGTAATACTGGAAGGAAGGAAGGACAGAGGTAATACTGGAAGGAAGGAAGGAAGGACAGAGGTAATACTGGAAGGAAGGACAGGTATTACTGGAAGGAAGGAAGGAAGGACAGAGGTAATACTGGAAAGAAGGAAGGAAGGACAGAGGTAATACTGGAAGGAAGGAAGGAAGGACAGAGGTAATACTGGAAGGCAGGAAAGAATGAAGGAAGAACAGGTAATACTGGAAGGAAAGAAGGAAGGAAGGACAGGTAATACTGGAAGGAAGGACAGGTAATACTGGAAGGAAGGAAAGCGGTAATACTGGAAGGAAGGAAGGAAAGAGGTAATACTGGAAGGAAGGAAGGACAGGTAATACTGGAAGGAAGGAAGGAAAGAAGGAAGGAAGGACAGAGGTAATACTGGAAGGAAGGAAAGAAGGAAGGAAGGACAGGTAATACTGGAAGGAAGGACAGGTAATACTGGAAGGAAGGAAGGAAGGACAGAGGTAATACTGGAAGGAAGGAAAGAAGGACAGGTAATACTGGAAGGAAGGAAGGAAGGACAGAGGTAATGCTGGAAGGAAGGACAGGTAATACTGGAAGGAAGGACAGAGGTAATACTGGAAGGAAGGAAAGAAGGAAGGAAGGACAGAGGTAATACTGGAAGGAAGGAAAGAGGGAATACAGGAAAGAAGAAAGACAGGAAGGACAAACAAAGTGAATACAAAAAAGAATGAAGGCATAAAGGAAGGAAAGTGGGAATAGAGCACAGGAAGAAGAAAGGCTAAGAGGACAAAAGGAGAGTAGGTCCCGCTTGGTCAGTGTAGATAGCAAGGTTTAGTCATCCTTACCCTCACACACCACTACCCTTGCTATGATCACCAGGCACACACGCACATACACGGTGACGTACATGGGTGATATACGTACATACATACACTCCACTACCCTCACTATCATCCTCAGGCACACACGCACATATAAGGTTACGTACATGGGTAATATACGTACACATACACACACCACTATCCTTGCTGTCATCCCCAGGCACACACGCACATACACGGTGACGTACATGGGTGATATACGTACACATACACACACCACTACCCTTGCTATCATCCTCAGGCACACACGCACATATAAGGTTACGTTCATGGTTAATATACGTTCATACACACACCACTACCCTCACTATCATCGTCAGGCACACACGCACATGGGTAATATACATACATACACTCCACTACCCTCACTATCGTCGTCAGGCACACACGCACATATAAGGTTACGTACATGGGTAATACACACACATCTACGAACACATTCCATAGACACACATACACACACACAATATACAAATATACATAATTCACATACAGTATACATCCAAGTTCATGTTTCACTGATACTGTATGTGTACTTATTTTATATGTGTTCTATTTATTGTGTGTGTGTGTGTGTGTGTGTGTGTTTAATAATAATTTAAAAAATATCAATATATATAAGTTTATTCAGGAATTGCAGCCAAAGTGTGTGTGTGTGTATTTGTGTGTGTGTGTGTGTGTGTATTTGTCTGTGTGTGTGTGTGTTACAGCTAAGTTTCACTAATGGCCCTCATTAACGCCATATACGCTCGAAGCTTCCCATTATACAGAATAGCTAAACATATTACCATTCAGCTTCATTAATTACAAAATAACATTGTAAACACTTACAGTAATATATACTTTCGTATCCTTGTTCGTGTGTTAACCTATATGCCATTGCTGCATTCCCTGCTAATATGTAATTGAACTAAATGTAAATTAACATAATAATCATATAATATATTTAAGCCAGGCATATGCAAATTATAGCAAACGAAATTAAACTATGGAACACATGCATTCCCTTTTTCGATTATTTATGCAAATTACATTGGCTTTGTAATATAAATGTTCTTATTGCTCTACTATATTATCCCTTCTTTTGCAAAGTTTTTCCAGTATCAGCAGCGACAAAATTAACTTTCCTTTATGTCAGAGGTTTAGAAAAGTCCACTAATATTATCACTGCAAAAATAACTGTTTATAGATTAGAGATGTTTAGGAAAGTCCACTATTATTAACAATGACAAAATTAACTTTCCATAGGTTATAGATGTTTAGAAAAGTCCACTAATATTATCACTAAAATAATAAACTTTCTATAGGTTAGAGATGTTTAGAAAAGTGCACTAATGTTATACATAAACTTTCCTGTATGTCAGATGTTTCCCAAAGAAGGCATGCATACAGTAGTAGGCTCTCCCCTGAGCGGCCTTGTTTTTGTTCCAGCGGTGGTAATTAATTGTTGTTTCCGCGGTGAAATGGAGTGCTTCCGTGTTGTTGATGGTTGTGTGGTGGTGGTTGTAGTGGTGATGGTTGTAATGGTGAGATATATTTGTTTCGCGTTGCTGATGATTGTAGTGGTGATGGTTGTAATGGTTATGGTTGTAGTGGTGATGGTTGTAATAGTGATAATGGTTGTAGTGGTGATGGTTGTAGTGGTGATGGTTGTTTGTAGTGGTGATGGTTGTTTGTAGTGGTGATGGTTGTAGTGGTAATGGTTGTTTGTAGTGGTGATGGTTTGTAGTGGTGATGGTTGTAGTGGTGATGGTTGTAGTGGTAATGGTTGTTTGTAGTGGTGATGGTTGTTTGTAGTGGTAATGGTTGTAGGGGTGATGATGGTAGTGGTGATGGTTGTAGTGGTAATGGTTGTAGGGGTGATGATGGTAGTGGTGATGGTTGTAGTGGTAATGGTTGTAGGGGTGATGATGGTTTTTGGTGTTGATGGTAGTGGTGATGGTTGTAGGGGTGATACTTGTAATAATGATGATGGTAATGATGATGGTTGTAGCGGTGATGTTGGCTATAATTACTTTGTTGCAGTTGATATGGAAAATCATGATGACGGCAATAACGACCTTGCATTACAAATTACATGACGCTCTGATGGCTAATTTACGTGATATATAGGGCAGTGCTAATGGTGATGGAGCTGTTGTGTGGGTTGTATATTTATCGTTGTTTGTTCTTCGGTTTTATATTGTGTCTATATGAGTTACGGATTGACTTCGCTGGTTGTTGGTAAATTTACGGTGGTATACAGTATATAGACAGATGTTTTTATACTCTCAGCGGGGTTCGAACCACCGACAGTCAGGATGATTGTCCATGCTTTCACCAACTCCCACGCTGTGATAAAGGATACTTAACCTTTTCCTATATACTGTATATGAAGAAGCAGGGAAATCCTACTTGGAGAATGTATTTTTTATTCATACACAAGTCGTAGGATCCATATTTCAGGATACCATACAGGGATATTTACAAGTACCCCAACGCAACTCGGGCCGATATTGATTGATTTAATTATAACCCAACCAAGCAAGTGTATCTGTGAAATATACTTATTTTGTATTTTATTTTTTCTATGCGGATGAGGGAGAAAAAAGGCAAAACTGCCTGTGACGAGTACCTCCTCCAGAATTGAAAGAGTGGTAGGGCCAAAATCAAGGAATGTTCGAGCCAAAATACCTGGACACACGGAGTTTGAAGCAATTTAAATCATAGGATGAGGGAAAGAAGGCTCTGATAGAGTTGGTTATTATGGTGTGTTTTAATTCAGCTGAGGGTAAATTGCCATGTCCCCATCTTCATTACTCAGGTATTACAACGATTTTGTAGCGAAATTTGTTATTGATTATGAATTCTTGGAATAATTATGACGTACATATAATATACTAGTTTCATATTTGTCCATTAAGTATCGGGACATTTGCTGCTAAGAGATTCAGTTTACCATGAGCTGGAAACAAATACTAGTATATTGTGAGAGCCATATAATAATTGTTCTGATAGGGTGTAATTGTATGGTTTGATGTCGAGCATGTGAGTGTATGGTATTGTTACATTGAGTGTAATTGTATGGTTTGATGTCGAGCATGTGAGTATATGGTATTGTTACATTGGGTGTAATTGTATGGTTTGATGTCGAGCATGTGAGTGTATGGTATTGTTACATTGGGTGTAATTGTATGGTTTGATGTCGAGCATGTGAGTGTATGGTATTGTTACATTGGGTGTAATTGTATGGTTTGATGTCGAGCATGTGAGTGTATGGTATTGTTACATTGGGTGTAATTGTATGGTTTGATGTCGAGCATGTGAGTGTATGGTTTGATGTCGAGCATGTGAGTGTATGGTATTGTTACATTGGGTGTAATTGTATGGTTTGATGTCGAGCATGTGAGTGTATGGTATTGTTACATTGGGTGTAATTGTATGGTTTGATGTCGAGCATGTGAGTGTATGGTATTGTTACATTGGGTGTAATTGTATGGTTTGATGTCGAGCATGTGAGTGTATGGTATTGTTACATTGGGTGTAATTGTATGGTTTGATGTCGAGCATGTGAGTGTATGGTATTGTTACATTGGGTGTAATTGTATGGTTTGATGTCGAGCATGTGAGTGTATGGTATTGTTACATTGGGTGTAATTGTATGGTTTGATGTCGAGCATGTGAGTGTATGGTATTGTTACATTGGGTGTAATTGTATGGTTTGATGTCGAGCATGTGAGTGTATGGTATTGTTACATTGGGTGTAATTGTATGGTTTGATGTCGAGCATGTGAGTGTATGGTATTGTTACATTGCGTAATGTTATAATTAATGTGGTACTTCAGTGTGGTTGTGATATTAAAGGTTTAATGTGTGGTGTTCTGATTACTAGTACTACTACTATAGCTACGACACTACTATGATGATCATAGTATTGGTGATGATGACAGTAGTAGTGATGGTGGTGCAGTTATAGTGAGGATGGCAGTAGTAGTGATGATGGTGATAGTATGATTGATGATGGTAATACTTGTGCTGATGGGGTAACTCATCGCAGTGTTGGGTATGCCGTTTTGATTTTGAGCAAAACGGCACGTCTATATTATTATTATTATTATGTATTACTTATTAGTATTAGTATTGTTGTTGTGAAGGCAGTAATTATGGTGCGTGGTGATGATAGTGCCTCCCCTCTGTGTGTTTGTGGTGGCTCTGGTGAAATTATTGGAGTAATTTGGCTGGAGTAGTTGCTGTGATACTAGTGCTTACTGAAGCCATTGTGGTGGTGGTGGTGGTGTTGTTGGTGGTGATGATGGTGGTGGGGGTGGTGGTGTTGATTTTGGTGGTAGTGGTGGTGGTGGGAGTGATGGGGATGAGGGTGTTGATGGTGGTGGTGGTGGGGATGAGGGTGTTGATGGTGGTGGGAATGATGGAGATGTTGTTGGTGGTGGTGGGGTGGTGACGTTGGTAAGGAGTAATGGGGATGATGATGGTGGTGGTGGGAATGAAAGGTAATATGGTGGTGGTGGTGGTGGTTTTAATGATGGTGATGGTTTGAGTGATAGGGATGAGGGTGGTGGGGTGTAGATGAGGATTGTTGTCATAGGTTGTGGGAGGGGGGAAGTTATATTGCTGGTGATGCTTAATTGGTAGTTTGGATGGTGGGGATTCTTTGAGGTTGTGGGGATGATGAGGGAGAAGTAATATTGAACGTGTAGGTGGTGGTGTTTGGTAGTTTGGATGAAATACGTTGTGAATTATGAAAAATTGGCCATAATGTGACGCAGAGACATAGCAGTATCAATGTGTTTCCAATAAATTAATCGATAAATCAGATAGTAAGCGAGTCAATTTAGTATCGGCTGGAGAGAAAAAAATTAGCTATTGCTAGTGATAAGTTCTGTCTTGATAATATTGGTGTTTTAATGGCTAGTAGTAGCTAATGGTCATGTTGATTGGTGTTCTAATGGTTAGTAGTAGCTAATGGTCATGGTGATTGGTGTTCTAATGGTTAGTAGTAGCTAATGGTCATGTTTATTGGTGTTCTAATGGTTAGTAGTAGCTAATGGTCATGGTGATTGGTGTTCTAATGGTTAGTAGTAGCTAATGGTCATGTTTATTGGTGTTTTAATGGCTAGTAGTAGCTAATGGTCATGTTGATTGGTGTTCTAATGGTTAGTAGTAGCTAATGGTCATGTTGATTGGTGTTTTAATGGCTAGTAGTAGCTAATGGTCATGTTGATTGGTGTTCTAATGGCTAGTAGTAGCTAATGGTCATGTTGATTGGTGTTCTAATGGTTAGTAGTAGCTAATGGTCATGTTGATTGGTGTTCTAATGGCTAGTAGTAGCTAATGGTCATGTTGATTGGTGTTCTAATGGCTAGTAGTAGCTAATGGTCATGTTGATTGGTGTTCTAATGGTTAGTAGTAGCTAATGGTCATGTTGATTGGTGTTCTAATGGCTAGTAGTAGCTAATGGTCATGTTGATTGGTGTTCTAATGGCTAGTAGTAGCTAATGGTCATGTTGATTGGTGTTCTAATGGTTAGTAGTAGCTAATGGTCATGTTGATTGGTGTTCTAATGGCTAGTAGTAGCTAATGGTCATGTTGATTGGTGTTCTAATGGCTAGTAGTAGCTAATGGTCATGTGATTGGTGTTCTAATGGTTAGTAGTAGCTAATGGTCATGTTGATTGGTGTTCTAATGGCTAGTAGTAGCTAATGGTCATGTTGATTGGTGTTCTAATGGCTAGTAGTAGCTAATGGTCATGTTGATTGGTGTTCTAATGGTTAGTAGTAGCTAATGGTCATGGTGATTGGTGTTCTAATGGTTAGTAGTAGCTAATGGTCATGTTTATTGGTGTTTTAATGGCTAGTAGTAGCTAATGGTCATGTTGATTGGTGTTCTAATGGCTAGTAGTAGCTAATGGTCATGTTGATTGGTGTTCTAATGGTTAGTAGTAGCTAATGGTCATGTTGATTGGTGTTCTAATGGCTAGTAGTAGCTAATGGTCATGTTGATTGGTGTTCTAATGGCTAGTAGTAGCTAATGGTCATGGTGATTGGTGTTCTAATGGCTAGTAGTAGCTAATGGTCATGTTGATGGTGTTGGCGGTGTGGGTGTTCTGGTTAGTGATACGATGTTACAGTAATTCGATATTTTGCAATGATAACCTTTCCAGTACCGGTGCCGTCCTCTTAACTTTATTCTGGTTACTATCAGACGATTTTGTTCAGTTTACAAAGGGCTTCCAGCAATCAACAGGTTTCGAACTATTTCACTTAACTCGTTTTACTACCGCAGAACATTCTTAAGCTGCACAAAATCGTCTAAATATATCTAGAATGAAATTAATTATACTGTACGTCGCCGGTGATGGTGATGGTGAGGTGGACTTTGGGGCTATTGCTATTGATGTGGTTGCTGCGTGGGTGATTTACGAGAAGTGGTATAATGTAGCGTAATGTATTTCCCTTCCTCTACTTTACTTTCTATCCAGCCGAAGCGACCTATTTTCTCCCCACTCAGTTTCCTTCTTCCTTCCTTCTTGCCTCTTTTTTTTATCTTCCTTCCTTCCTCTATTCCTTATCTTCTCTCTTCCCCTTTCTTTTTAGGCTCGTGAAGAATAATAGGTCAATTGTTGTTACCTGCTCTCCATTTTACGTATTCTTACTCTTTCTTACCTCTTGCATCATCCCCCTCCTCCTACTACCACTCTTTTTCTCCTCCTTCTTCCTCATTTTACTTTTTCTCCCTATTCTCCTTCTTCCTCTTCTTCCTTCTTCTCCCCTTCTCTTCTTGTTTCCTTCCCATCACCTTTCTCCTTTTTTATTCTTCTATTTTGCTTCCTCCTCTTTCTCCACCCATTCTTCGTCTCCCTCTCCACCCATTCTCCCTCCTCCACTACTCCTCGTCCTCCACTCATTCTTCCTCTCCCTCCACCCACTCTTCATCTCCCTCCACCCACTCTTCCTCCTCCTCCACTCCGCCTCCCCCTCCGCCCATTCTTCCTCTCCCTCCACCCACTATTTTTCATCCTCCACCCATTCTTCCTCTCCCTTCACCCACTCTTCCCCCTCCACCACCCATTCTACCTCACTCCTCCTCCTACTCTACCATCTAATATCCTGCCCTTGCCAAGCCAGGGGCGAGGATCGTCTTTCATCTGTCTGTCTGTCTGTCTAAGTTGTATTCTCGTTGTGCCCATATTCCCCCCTCCCCCCTTCTATCTGTCTCTCTCCCTCTCTCTCTGTCTGGCTGTCTGTCTGTCTGTCTGTCTGTCTGTCTGTCTCTCTCTCTCTCTCGCTCTCTCTGATTGCCTCGATGTCTACAGTTTACTCCTTTATCTGCCTCCCTCCGTCTGGTGTTATATTATTGTAAGTGTTTGTGTGTTTATGTCTGTATATGTGCCTGTCTGTTTGTATGACTGGATGTTCTTGTCTTTCTAACCTTACAGCCATGTGTACCTTCATTTCTGGCTACGTCCGTGTCTGTTAAGGAGAGATATGGATCGGTTTTCGGGTAACTCTACTTCCCCATTACTTTTCAGAGTTGTATGACGTTTGGCCCATTAGTTTGACGATTTTAAGAAATATCGGCTCATTTCTTTGTCAATATTAAGACTTTTCGTGTCATTTAGGTGTCGATGTTTTCCTGGCGAGCGATAGCTAGCCTGAAATTTAAGAGTAACCGGCTTTCGGCCGAGATGTACAAATTTATCTTGAAAGAGGGTCTGGCGGGGGAGGGGGGGGGTGTAAACTTTATGGTGGTCTAGGGAGGAAAGTAAATACATTATCAAAAGGTATATAAATGAGTAAATAAATATGCCCATCCCCCCTTAACCTGTCTATTTTTCTGTTTGTCTCTGTCTGTATGTCTGCCTGTCTGTCTGTCTGTCTGTCTGTGTCCTACTCTTGTTCCTTGTTATCCACCCTCCTTCCTATCCCCTCTCATCCGTGTGTGCTCATTTACCCGCTCTAATTAATGTTGATAGATTTTCTCTCCTTAGTTTTCAATGTTAATTAGTTTATTTTCTGTCTTGACTGCATATCGGATATTTACGCTTCGAGGTTCTTGTTGTCTACTGTATTTCCCGTGCATGTCGATAATTGCACAGATGTTTATTACATTATATTATATTTTATTTAATATTATATTTAGTATTTTATTTAATATTATATTTAGTATTTTATTTTATTTATTATTATATTTATTATTTTATTTATTTGTTTATTATATTTTATTTTCCTAAAGCTATTATCTTAGTTTACCAGCAATGTATTATCAATTAATTTATTTTGCGTTGGCATATATTATATTTTACTATTTACATGATATACCGTATAATTTATAGTGTTATTATTTTGATATTTTCTTGTTGACCATCTTTTCTTTTTCATTTTATAATTAATTGTCATACCATTATCCGTCGCTCTCTCTCTCTCTCTCTCTCTCTCTCTCTCTGTCACACACACACACACACACACACACACACACACACACACACACACACACACACACACACACACACACACACACACACACACACACACACACACACACACACAATAACAGCCAGTATCTCACACACCCCGCGTCGCCTCCGTAACACATTTGCATAAGTAAGATTTATCGGAAGATTATTTTGCCAGCTCAAGACACTCGTACATTTGCCTCCCAGACTCCCCCCAAGGCTGGATTACGGACGTTATCAATCATTACTTATTTTAAGGGGACACCGACTGCTTTTTTGGCCTATAAATTAATTAATTCATAAATTCTTAGTTTCCTCGCTAGTCATCCCTCAAACTTAGAAAAACATCCTCTAGACCCTTTCTCAAGATGAATTTGTAAATTTTTCGGTAAAAAAATTTCCCGGCCGAAGGCCGGTTCCGCGTACAATTACAGGCTCGCAATCGCTCGCCAGGAAAAAATATACACCTAAATGGCACGATAGGTCTTAACATATATAACAAAATGGGACGAAAGGTCTTAAAATCGCCAATCAAATGGGCCAAACGCCTAAATATCTCAAAACTAATGGGACTAAACACGAGGGAGAAAGGGGACCAGAAAAACGACCGTCTCCCCTCAACTCCTTCTTTACCGGCGACATCTTTATTGTAGCTATATACAGTATAGACGATTGTGGGCACTTTAAGAAGGATCTGTGGTAGTAGAAAGGGTTGAGAGTGATAGTTCGAACCTCTTGATTTATGGGGGCCCTTTAGAAACCGCATAAAATCGTGTAATAGTAGCCAGAATAGAGGTAAGAAGACGTAGCCGGCACAGAAGGGGTTAAATGTTGGGGTGTCTTTGTGGTTTAAGGGGGGTCACCGGCTTTTTTGTTTTATCTGTCTCTCCTTTTCTCTCTTTCTCTGGCTTGTATCCATTCGGCCCCATTCAGCCAACTGTTTTAAGACGTTTATCCCCATCCAGGTATCGATTTCTTCCTGGCTCGCGATAGAGAGCCAGCATTGTATGGAGAAATCCGGCTTCGCTGGAGACATTTAGACGAGTGTATGCAGCTTAGGAAGGATCTGTTGTAGTTAAAAGGGTTGGTTGAGATAGTTTGAAGCCTTACTATTGGTAACGGTCCTTCCTAAACTGAATAAATTTGTCTAACAGTGGCCAGAATATAATGAAAATGACGTCACCTCTTCTAATAACCCGATTATAACACGTCATAATCTTCAAGGGGCTAATGTATTTATTGCTATCATTTCAAGGGGCTAATGTATTTATTGCTATCATTTCAAGGGGTTAATGTATTTATTGCTATCATTTCAAGGGGTTAATGTATTTATTGCTATCATTTCAAGGGGTTAATGTATTTATTGCTATCATTTCAAGGGGTTAATGTATTTATTGCTATCATTTCAAGGGTTAATGTATTTATTGCTATCATTTCAAGGGGTTAATGTATTTATTGCTATCATTTCAAGGGGTTAATGTATTTATTGCTATCATTTCAAGGGGTTAATGTATTTATTGCTATCATTTCAAGGGGTTAATGTATTTATTGCTATCATTTCAAGGGGTTAATGTATTTATTGCTATCATTTCAAGGGGTTAATGTATTTATTGCTATCATTTCAAGGGGTTAATGTATTTATTGCTATCATTTCAAGGGGTTAATGTATTTATTGCTATCATTTCAAGGGGTTAATGTATTTATTGCTATCATTTCAAGGGGTTAATGTATTTATTGCTATCATTTCAAGGGTTAATGTATTTATTGCTATCATTTCAAGGGGTTAATGTATTTATTGCTATCATTTCAAGGGGTTAATGTATTTATTGCTATCATTTCAAGGGGTTAATGTATTTATTGCTATCATTTCAAGGGTTAATGTATTTATTGCTATCATTTCAAGGGGTTAATGTATTTATTGCTATCATTTCAAGGGGTTAATGTATTTATTGCTATCATTTCAAGGGGTTAATGTATTTATTGCTATCATTTCAATATGTATTTTCGATATCATCCTTAAGGGAGCCCACCTCGCTTTTTTTCCCCTTTCTCTCCCTCTCTCTTTGGCTTGTATCTATTCAGCCTACTGTTGTAAGACGTTTACCCCCATCCAGGTGTCAATATTTTCCTGGCGAGCGGGAGCGAGCCTGCATATATATATATTTTTGTTTTGACAGCAAGCTGAATTTGTACATTTTTCGATACAAAAATGTCTCGGCGAAACCGGATTTCTCCATACAATGCTGGATCGCTATCGCTCGCCAGGAAGATATCGACACCTGGATGGGGATAAACGTCTTAAAACGGTTGGCTGAAATGGGACCCAATGGATGCAAGCCAGGAAAAGAGAGAAAAGGAGAGAAAGATAAAAAAAAAAGGCCGGTGACCCCCCTTAAGTCAAAGAATATAATTATGTTAAACCCTTCCGTACCGGCGACGTCTTTTTAATTTGGTTCTAGCTACATATAGACGATTTCATGAAGCTTAACAAGGGCATAAGCTAGCTAAAGGAATGAATTGAGACAGTCTGTAGCCTTTTAATGGGTAGACGTCCTTCCTAAGCTGAATATTATCGTAAAATACGTGCCATAATATTATAAAAAAAAAAAAAAAAAAAAAAATCCTCCAAGATCAATTTGTAAATTTTTAGATAAAAAAATATCCCGGCCAAAGACCGGTTCCTCTTAGATTACAGGCTCGCTATTGCTCGCCAGGAAAAAATCAACACTTAAATGACACGAAAAGTCTTAATATTGACAAAGAAATGGGGCAAAAGGTCTTAAAATCGCCAAGCTAATGGGCCGACCGTCATAAAATCTGAAAACTAATAGGGCTAAACATGAGGAAGAAGGGGGATGAGAAAAACGACCCATCTCCCCTTAATATACAGCACGGTATGCCATCATCATCAGCACAGGATCATAAACATTAGCCTCGTAATTATGATCTGGGTCATTATCATACCAAAGGGATCGGCGGGTAATGAGTTGCTTTACTAATCTCTCTCTCTCTCTCGCTCTCTCTCTCTCTCGCTCTCTCTCTCTCTCGCTCTCTCTCTCTCTCGCTCTCTCTCTCTCTCGCTCTCTCTCTCTCTCGCGCTCTCTCGCTCTCGCTCTCTCGCTCTCTCTCTCTCTCTCTCTCTCTCTCTCTCTCTCTCTCTCTCTCTCTCTCTCTCTCTCTCTCTCTCTCTCTCTCTCTCTCTCTCTCTCGAGCTACGACGCAAAGCCAAAAAGTTAATTAAGCAAAGTAAAAAGACCCTGGAGTTACATGTTGCGAATCAAAGTAAAACAAACCTGAAAGAATTCTATAGTTATATCAGAAAGAAAAGAGTAGTTACTTCAACTGTTGGACCGTTAGTCGATGAAAATGGAGAATACACCAAAGACGAAGTACAAATGAGTAATGACCTCAATACCTTTTTTGCATCAGTTTTTACAACCGAAGACCTCAGTGATATCCCTACACCATCGCCGATTCAGATTGATAATCCAGATGTTCTAAGCAATATCACCGTTACAGAGAGAGAAGTATTGAATTGTTTAGATAAACTCAAGGTAAATAAAACGCCTGGACCTGATACAATCTCGCCTAGAGTTCTAAAGGAAGCAAAGGATGAGCTCTCCAAACCACTGACATTGCTATTCAATGAATCCTTGCAGTCTGGGACTATGCCTGATCAGTGAAAACTAGCCAACGTAACACCGATATTCAAAAAAGGCGGCAAATCCTTACCCAGTAACTATCGTCCAATTAGCTTAACCTCAGTTGTATGTAAAATGTTAGAAACACTCATAAGAGACAGACTCGTAAATCACTTAGAGGCAAATCACTTACTTAAAGATACTCAACACAGCTTTCGTAAAAAACGTTCCTGTTTAACAAACCTCTTAGACTTCTTCCACGATATCCTCAACCTCCACGATGAGAGTAAAGCTGTAGATATTATATACCTTGATTTTCAAAAGGCCTTTGACAAAGTTCCCCACAAACGTTTACTGCTAAAACTAAAAGCGCATGGAATACAAGACGGTGTGTTGAAATGGATAGAAAATTGGCTCAGCGACAGAAAGCAAAGAGTAGTCATAAACGGTAAGGCATCTAAATGGACCAATGTAAGTAGCGGGGTACCCCAGGGATCGGTACTAGGACCAATTCTCTTTCTAATTTACATCAACGACATAGATGAGGGTCTCACCTGTACAATCTCAAAATTTGCTGACGATACAAAAATTGCAAATAGCGTACTCTCAAAAGAACAAGTTGACGATATGCAACACAATCTAGATAAATTGTCATGTTGGGCCCAAATTTGGCAAATGAGTTTCAATGCGGATAAATGTAAAGTACGGTACTACATATCGGATACCTAAATGAGAAAGCAAACTATTCGATGAATGGCACTCAGCTTAAGAATGTAAACTGAGAAACCGATCTGGGAGTAACAATATCGAGTAACCTAAAACCGAGTCAACAATGTTCAGAAGTTGTTAAGAAGGCAAACAAAATAATTGGCTTTATAGGCAGGTCATTTGAGCATAAATCCAAAGAAGTTATCCTAACCCTTTACAATTCCTTAGTCCGCCCTCTTCTGGAATACTGCGTTCAATGCTGGTGCCCTTATTACCAAAAATATATAAACAAGCTAGAACGAGTTTCAACGTAGAGTTACCAAAATGATACCTAGCCTAAAGAACAAACCATACGAAGAGCGTCTTAGAGAATTAAATCTATTTCCTTTAACCCAGCGCAGATTAAGAGGTGACTTAATTCAAGTGTTCAAAATCATCAAAGGCATCGACAATATGAACTGTAGTAAGTACTTCACTATCGACCAATCTAATTACACGCGGGGAAACGGTTGCAAAATTATTGATAAATCTTTTAACTCACACGAATCTAAGAATTTCTTCTTCAATCGAGTTGTCAACTTGTGGAATGGGCTTCCCCGAGACGTTATAGACTGCAGCACCGTTGATTCATTTAAACTCCGCTTAGAAAAATATCTCGCATCAAACCCGCGACTGACTGCGTTTGTAAATGAATAACTTTATTTTATCCCCCCCTCAGTTACTAACCCATCTGTCCCCTACTAACTTCCTAATCCTGCCACGGACATTAGTTCCGGGGCAGTAGTTCCCTTTCCAATGTTCCCTTACCCACTCTAAACCACTGTTTGGACACTTGATCCTCAGTGTTTTGGAGGACAAGCAGCCTAGAAGGGTCACTAGATCTGTTGTTGCTTGATTTCCTTTGTACTCCTTTGTACTCTCTCTCGCTCTCTCTCGCTCTCTCTCTCTCTCTCTCTCTCTCTCTCTCTCTCTCTCTCTCATTTTTGTTTCCCCTCATTTTACTCTTACTTGGTCCCCATATTGTACATTTTTCATATTTGTGTTCTTCAATATATAGTCGTTGATATTCCCCCTTGTGCATATCACGTA
Source organism: Paralithodes platypus (assembly GCA_032716605.1). Taxonomy (NCBI): domain Eukaryota; kingdom Metazoa; phylum Arthropoda; class Malacostraca; order Decapoda; family Lithodidae; genus Paralithodes; species Paralithodes platypus. Next base: position 720,037 of record CM064531.1, read on the forward strand.
TTTTCTCGTTTTATAGAATTTGTTTTCCTACACACTCTTTTTTTCTGATATCCCCCGCACCACTATGTCTGTCTGTCAGTCAGTCTATATATCTGTACAATTCTGTCGTATAAGTAGTATGTTCGTTTGTATGCTCTCTCTCTCTCTCTCTCTCTCTCTCTCTCTCTCTCTCTCTCTCTCTCTCTCTCTCTCTCTCTCTCTCATCTCCTCTCTCTCTCCTCTTCCTCTCTCTCTCTCTCCTTCTCTCTCTCTCTCTCTCTCTCATTTTTGTTTCCCCTCATTTTACTCTTACTTGTCCCCATATTGTACATTTTCATATTTGTGTTCTTATTTAGTCGTTGATATTCCCCCTGTGCATATCACGTATTTTCTCGTTTTATAGAATTGTTTTCCTACACACTCTTTTTTTTTTTCTTACCTATCCCCCGCACCACTATGTCTCTGTCCGTCAGTCTATATATATCTGTACAATTCTGTCGTATAAGTAGTATGTTTATATGCTCTCGTTCTCTCTCGCTCTCTCCTCTCTCTCTCGCTCTCATCTCTCTCTCTCTTTCTCTCTCTCTCTCTCTCGAATCTCTCTCTCTCTCCTCGTTTCTCTCTCTCTACTCGCTCTCTCTCTCTCTCTCTCCTATCTCCTCTCTCTCTCTTCCTCTTTTCTCTCTCCTCTCTCTCCCTCTCTCATCCTCTCTCTCTCTCCTCTATCACCGTTATCCCCCCCCCCCCTCGCTCCGGCTCGCACTCTCTCGCCCTACGCTCCTATCAACATCTCCTCTCTAATACTCTCTTCTCTGCTCTCTCTCTCTCTCCCTCGGTCATCCTCGGTCGGCCCTCCCTCTCCCTCCCTAGCTCGCATTCTCCTTCCCTCATCTCCTCTCCTCGGAAGATCCCTCAGCCCCCTCTCCGCCCCCTCCTTCATCCACGTCCCCCGTGCTCCAGCCCTCCGATCGCTCTCTCTCCGTGCACTCATCCGCTCCCCCTCGTCCACTACGCCTCTCCTCTCCGGCTCCCCGCATCACTCGGGAATCAACGTCAACTGCTCCCTTCTCGGGGTTCCTCCTTCCTCCATCTCCCCTCTCCTCCACATGCATCAGACCTCTCTCGCCACTCACACTCTCCCTCTTTGGCGGCTACTCTACTCTCTCTCTCTCTCTCTCTCTCCCTCCCTCCTCGCACTCGCGTCGTCCTCGTACCGATGAAATCGTTCCATGCCCGATCGCTCGTCCGTCTCGTCAGGGTTCTCTCTCATCTCTCTCTTTCTCATCTTTATCTCAGAGGTAGCGTGTGAGATTAACGGCGTGGTCCTCGTTCTCTCCATATCTCTCCTCCCATAAGCCCCACCGACGTTCGCGTCACATTAAAATTGAAGCGTGTGTATTTTGATGGGGCTTATAATTACCTAACGCCGCCCAAATATGTCGTAATGAGAGAGAGAGAGAGAGAGAGAGAGAGTGTGAGTGAGTGGGGGGAGAGGGTGGAGACACAGGTTTTGAAAGGGGAAGGAGAGAGTATGTGTGTTTGCGTGTGTGTGTGTGTGTTAGTGAGAGTGTGTGCGTGTGTGTGTGTTAGTGAGAGTTAGTGAGTATATGTATGTGTGTGTCTAATACATGGATGGATGGATAAATGTACAGCTACTAACAAATATTCGTGAACTCCTGCGGTTTTCTGTATACAAATATATCCATTTAGATTGCTGTTCAGATCCAATCAGTTATATATTGATAAATACATATTAAGTATCTATTAATATATAGCTGATTTGATCCGAACATCAATCTAAATTAATATATTTGCATAATGATAATCGCCAGGGCTCACGAACATTGGTCAGTAGCTGTACAGTCGAGAGAGATAGTAGCATTTGTTCTTTTAAAGGGAGACTGGCCGTTTCTTTGGTCTATTAATTCATTTATTCATATATTGTTTTAGTTTCCTCGCTAGACCTCCATCAAGCTTACAAAAACACCCCCTAGACCCCCCTTCAATATAAGTTTGTACATTTTTCGGCAGAAAATTTTTCCGGCCAAAGGCAAATTGCCTTTTGGCAAAATTGCCAAAATTGCCAAATTGCAGGCTCGCTATCGCTCGCCAGGAAAAAAATAGACACCTAAATGGCACGAAAGGTCTTAAAATTGACAACGAAATGGGGCGAAAGGTGTTAAAATCGTCAAACTAATGGGCCGAACGTCTTATTATCTCAAAGCTAAACCTTAGGGAGAAGGGGGTCCAGAAAAACGGTCTTCCTCCCCTTAAGGGGGATGCTTGCTTTTTTTCTGTCCTTTTCTATCTTTCTCTGGCTTGTATCCATTTGGCCCCATCCAGCCTACTGTTTTAAGACTTTTATCCCCATCCAGGTGTCATTTTTTTACTGGTGAGCGGTAGGGAGCCAGCATGTTTTTTTTATATTTGTTTGACAGCAGGCTAAATATGTACATTTTTCGATAGAAAAATGTCTTCGGCGAAGCCGGATTTCTTCATATAATGATGACTCGCTATCGCTCGCCAGGAAGAAATCGACACCTAGATGGGGATAAGCGTCTTAAAATAGTTGGCTGAATGGGGCCGAATAGATACAAGCCAGAGAAAGAGAGAAAAAGACAGAAATAACAAAAAGCAGGTCACCCCCCTTAAGCTTGATGGAGGTCCATGGAGGAACTAACAAAAGCATTGTAAACAAATCGATCAATTAGCAAATATATATACCCCCATCCCCCCCTTAAATCACTATAGTCTCTTTGTGTCCAGCTGATGATAAATTGCCATGTGTTACTATCTTGGTTACTCAGCTATTATGTAGATTTTGTAGCGAAATATGTTACTAATTATGAAAACGGGGCAGTAATATGATGCAGAGACATAGCAGTATCATAGTTTTCCATTAAGAATCGATAAATCAGTTGCTAAGGGATTCTATTTTGTATCAGCTGGACCAAAAATAGACTTATAGTTACCCGTCAGACAGTGTTACCAGGTGTGGAGTAATTAGCGCCTCATTAACCTATTATGTATCACGGTCACTTCCCATTTTAGTATTAGTTTATCAGGGTGTCAAACTGGAGCAATTTGGGTGCAACACTTGAATGACTATTAGAAGAATAACTTGAAAAATAACATGAAATCGCTTTGTTGTTGGCCATTTGATCACATCCATCTATCCATCTATCTATCTATCTATCTATCTATCTATCTATCTATCTATCTATCTATCTATCTATCTATCATTTGATCACATCCAAAGACATCATTTGAACTGTAAACCATAACTTTACCTTGCCATATACAATTATATTGTTTCACCAACCAACTCCACTTCTAAACTCAACTAATGAAATCGACAAATACATGTGGCACTCCAAGGACTCGAACCCAGGACACGCACACCGAAATTCCGCGCACTTCTGCATTACGCTATCAAGGCAGTTATAATAAAGATAATAATAATAAATAATAAAGATAATAATAATAAATAATAAAGATAAATAATAAAGATAAATAATAAAGATAAATAATAAAGATAATAATGATAAATAATAAAGATAATAATGATAAATAATAAAGATAATAATAATAAATAATAAAGATAATAATAAATAATAAAGATAATAATAATAAATAATAAAGATAATAATAATAAAAATAATAATAATAAATAATCTAGTCTATTATTGTGTTTGAACTATGATAATTTGTATAGTAATGTTTTAATAAAGTAATAATATTGGTAAAGTAACCGATAAGATAATAATAATAAATAATAAAGCCTAGAATGAATGGACTTGACGTTTGTTTGACACCCTGCTCGATGGGCTCCGAAGATTTTGTAGTGGAATATGGGTCAGATTAACCCTTTAAGTACCAGTGCCGTCCTTTTAACTTTATTCTGGCTACTATTAGACGATTACATCCAGCTTAGGAAGGACCTCTTGCAATAATAAGGCTTCAAACTATATCAACCAACCCTTTTAACTACCACAGATCTTTCCTAAGCTGCATCATATCGTCTAAATATAGCTAGAATAATATATAACCCACGTCGCTGGTACAGAACGGGTTAAATAAACTTGGTCCTAATATGATCCAGAGACATTGTAGTTTCTGTAACGCCACAAAATCGTCTAAATATAGCAAAAATTAAAATAAAAAGACGTCGCTGGTACAGAAAAGGTTAAGCAAATGTTGCCAATCTTTATTGATAGTTTTTTTTTTTTTTTTTTTTTTTCTATATTCCAATTTACTTCCTCTCGGGCATAGGCTGAGAGCCTTAACATTCACCGCTTTACAATGCACAGTGAAGCCCGTGAGGTCTTGTTCCAGTCTAGGGAGTGAGACATGTGAAGCACGTAGAGTACAACGAGCACCTGCCATCTTGCCTTCACATGAGGCACGGTGCTCACTCATGGCCCGAAACGACCCCATCTCTGAAGCCACCTCGTTCACGTGCTTCACTGTCTCACCCCCTACACTCGGACTCTCACACTTACACACACACAACGCCACCTGTTGAGCAGATAACTCACTAGGCATTGCACCCCTATAGCATGTTTTGAATATGGGAATATTCATACAGTGCTATTTAATCAGGGAACAATGAGGGTATTTTATTGACGTTTCGGTGGGCTTGTGGTAATGCACTGATACCAGGTACAGCACAAATTCCATCCCAATAATATCTTCCCATTGATACATCGGGATTTGAACCCGGGACCTTTGGATTACCAGGCCAGTGGCAAGACCACTCCACCACACCTCCCCTAATTGAAGTGATTGTATTGTTCTTACTAACAATGTTACCAATAATTTACCAAATCTCTAGCAATAATTACACTATTATCAATCCCCTGCAAAGCTATAGGTAATTACATTTGTAATTACAGTGATACCAAGTTTTGGCTAAGTTCTTTTGAAGTAGTTCCAATGATTTATTAGACGATTATATACAGCTTAGGAAGGATCTGTGGGAATTCAAAGGGTAAAGACTATCTCAATCAACCCTCTGCCTTCCCTATGCCCTTCCTAATCTGAATACAATAAAATACACAATAAAAAAAAAAAAAAAAAAAAAAAAAAAAAGTCTAATAATAGCCAGAAAACGCAAATGAAGTGCGTCCTCGATCTTCAAAGGGTTAATTACCGACTTGCGAGTTTCGTTCTATAAGGTAGTTGGAGCTGTAGACAACGATGTTTAACACAATTTACAGCTAAAATACGGTCTTAAAACATTTATAAATACATAAAGCCCAATTCAACGTACCATTTATCCATCAGAAACGTACATTATTCTTGCATGTCTGTTTAATATCGATGCTCACGGCTCCAACTTCCTTATAGCCTGAAACTCACAAGTGGTTAATTACCGTTCGTTTGAAGTAATTGCACCGATCAGCCATATCAGTGTTACCAAATCCCTGCCAATAACGAGGGCCTATGCTAATCATGCCCGAGATCAGTATTGCTAATTAAGAGGAGATGGTTCACTTCTTGTTCGATTTTTTCATTTATTAATTATGTTTCTAGTTTCCTCTCTAGACCTCCATCAAACTTTATAAAAAACATTCATTAGAACCCCTTCGAGATTAATTTGTACGTTTTTCGGTAGTAAATGTTCACGGCCGAAGGCCAGCTCTTCCAAACTTACAGGCTCACTATCGTTCGCCAGTAAAAAAAAATCGACACATGAATAGCACGAAAGGTCTTAAGGAAATGGGGCGGAAGGTCTTAACATCGAAAAACTAATGGGCAAACATCCTAAAATCTGAAAACTAATGAGGCTAAACATGAGGGAGAAGGGGATCTCGAAAAATGACCCATCTCCCCTTAAAAGCCCTGAATGCCTACAAATGTTGCACGTTTCGCTGCAGGTACGGTCGCGCTAATAAGTCAAGCCCAGCTGTCATTACGTTTGGCTTGCTCTGTGCTTTATTAACATCTGTCAGATGTTGAATAGGGTGGATAAGTGTAGGAAAATGTTTGTATATTTCACTCAATATGAAGAAATGAAGCTTAGATATTGCTGATACCAATTATTGATCAAAACATACTTGGTGCCGATACATGACTTATTAGCGCGACTGTACAGTTGTTGACGGTAATATCTGGACACTTATGGAGGTACAGTCGGCCAAATAAGTGATGTCTTGGCACCAAGTCTATCTGGATCAATATATTATGGTATCAGCAATATCTAAAAATGGATTTATTTTCGTTTCGAGTGAGATATACAAACATGTTCCTACACTTTCCCACCTGATTGAACATCTGACATATGTTAAGGGGGGTAACTGTTTTTTTTATCTTTTCGCTCCTTTTCTCTCTATCCCTGGCTTGTATCCATTCGGCCCCATTCAGCCAACTGTTTTAAGACATTTATCCCCATCCAGGTGTTGGTTTCTTTCTGGCGAGCGATAGCGAGCCAGTTGTATGGAGATATCCGGCTTCGCCGGAGAAATTTTTCTATCGAAAAATGTACAAATTTAGCTTGCTGTCAAAACAAAAATATATATATGCTGGCTCGCCAGGAACATATTGACACCTGGATGGGGGTAAACGTCTTGAAACGGTAGGCTGAATGGGGCTGAATAGATAAAAGCCAAAGAGAGAGCGAGAGGAAGAGAACAAAAGCGAGGTGGGCTCCCCTAATACAGCACAGAGCGAGCCAAACATAATGACAGCTTAGACATGACTTATTATTGCTACCGTACATTTATGATACCCGGGCGAACTAATTTGATAAACTGCTTGAGCCTTGGGTGTGGCTTCGGTGTCCCGGGCGTTGCCGCACCCTCCTCAGCTCCTTGCCTGGGAGCGGCTTTGGTCACCTGGGCATTCTTAGTGGTGAAGCAGGGAGGATTCTATGAGAGCGCTCAGTTATGTCCTTGGCCTTACTCGGGATCATGGGGCTGTTCGGTCAGACAGCCTGGAGAACAACAACAACAACAACAACTGCTTCAGCCACAATGAACAAGTATTATTTAACAACCACAGAGAGTGTGTCTATACAAGTTTGATTATTAATTGGTCTACTTGAGATGATTCTAAGATAATTTAATTATGTTATTATGTTATTTTTGTATGTTATTTTCGTTCAGTTCTCCTCTTGATTTTACTTTCTTTTGTTTATTGATTTCATTATCACGGCGTCAGGCAATAGATAGACAGATAGATTATTCTTATCCGGTCTTGTCTTATCATAATGATTTCCTAATTGTATCTGGATTTCTGGTGGATAGTCTATTACTGTGTTTATAACGGGATATCCTTGATGCACTCCTTATTAATTATTGACTTGTTTCTAGTCATTGTTTTGTTTCGCAAACGTCAATCAAAGTATTAAAAAAAAAACATACTTTAACTTCTTGCGGGCTGAAAGATTAATTGAAGGGCTTGAGATGCATATTTTAACTAAAAAAATAAAATAAATCAAATATACCTCAGCATTTCGATTCAATATTATCTCCATTACCATTTTTAGAATTCCGACTTGTTTTTCAGTCTTTTAACTTCTGTATTATTTGTGTATAATATATATATATATAATATATATTCATATTATTTCATATAATGTATTTTATTTATTTTCCTATTCCATTTTTAAACTCATATTCCTTCCTAGTAACATCTATCTCTCCTTTTAATCCAAATGTTTTCTGTTTCTCTTTTCCTTATAATTATTCGTTCTGCATGTGCTACTGTAAATGAACAATTAATATATTTGTCAT
>CM064531.1:727851-791015 GCA_032716605.1 Paralithodes platypus
CCGATTCCGCTTTTGATCTGTTTATTTTTGTTTACGTAACTGTAGAATTTTTGGGGTTTGTGGCACTTTCTCTGGCAATAGTCATTTCGTAATTTTGTTTGTTCGCGCCTAATTGTTTTTTTCACTTCCCTTCTACTATTTTTTTGTACAAGTTTTTAATTACTTCAGTGTTTGTGTTATTTTTTTACAAGTTTGTGGAGTTGATTCCTTTTCCTTATTGCCTTGCCAATGTCTCTACTGTACCAAGGGGGCATACTTGATTTCGTATTACGTTTTGGTTTCATGGGTACAAATTGTTTATGCGCTTCTGTAATTGTAGACTTAAAATGTCCCCATAGTTCATTTACTTCGTTTATATTTATGAGGTTTGAGTGTATGTTTGATAGCGATTCCTTAAGTCCGTCATATTTTGCGTTTTTGAAGTCCGAAACCATTCCTGTTGTTTTTACTGAGGAATATTTGCTTATAACGTTGATTCTTAAGATTTTATGATCGGACGTTTGCCAGATGTTCACCTACATCCAGGTTTGATAATAAATTTTCTTGGGTAGTGATTACGAGGTCTAATATATTCCTGTCTCGCGTCGGCTGTTTTACGTGTTGAGTCAAAAAATTGTCCTGGATGAAGCTTGTCATTAGGCGTGACTCAGCATTTTTTCCGGTCGTGGTATTCCAGTCAATTAGGGGGAGGTTATAGTCACCTAGTAAAACTGTTTCGTCGGAATTAAGGGTTTTCTCTAGTATTTCATAAAAAATTGTATCATCGGCAACAGTTAGTCTCGGTGGTCGGTACGCTGTAGTGATATTTAAGTTCATGTTTTTTGTATATTTTTTGACGCACACTATTTCTGCATTACTTTCGGGGAGAGTCACCTCGACTGGGTTTAAGTAGGTTGCAACGTACATTGCAACCCCCCCTCTTTGTTTTCCATTGTTACGGTCTTTATGAAAAAATTTATATGGCTCTATGTGATATTCATGAAGTAGATCTTTATTTTTAAGGTTCAGATGTGTTTCCGTTATACAAATAACGTCAACTTTCTCATTTAATAACAGACATTTGAGTTCGTCTATTTTGTTTCTTATTGAGCAGGCATTTATGGATATTATTTTTATATCATTTCTCTCAGCATGCGCTGGATTTGTTTTTCTTATTGGAGGATGGGTTTGGGGTTATGACTTGAAGCCGCGGCGGGTTGTCAAATTCATTCAGTTGGTTGGGTTGGCTTGGATGGGGTTGGGTGGGGTTGTTTAGTTTGTTTTGTGGTTCAGGTAGGTAAGTTTTCGCAACTTGTGGGCCATTGGGGTTGACGGTTTCGTTTAAATGGTTGTGATGGACTGAAAGGGTTGGGCGGGGTTATTTATTTCTCTTAACTGTGCGGGTGGAGTTTGATTGGGTGGGGTTGTGGGAGGGCTTTTCCGGGGGTAGCGATATCAATACTCAGAGGAGTCTATTAGCATAGTTATTTCTCGGTCCTGACTGGCGTTGTTTTCGTGGGCAATGTAGGTTGCTTGATTTAGGGTGTCACTCATGTGCTGAACGCCTTTTTCTGATAAATGAATGCCATCTCCGCTGTACAGGGACGAGTTCCCTACAAAGGTGGTCCAATTGTCCACATACAGTACCTTCTCTTGTTCGCACATGACCTTGACTGCGTTGTTAATTTCTATGGCTCTATTTTGTCCGTATGAGCTTGTTTTAATCCGGGGTATGACGCCGCTTACCACACATTTCGTGGTCTTCCTTTTCATGACTTTAATTAGGTTCTCAAATCTTTTTCTATGGTCTTAATTGGGGCCTTACCTCCGTCAAAGCAGTCATTTGAGCCAACATTGACGACTACACAGGTGCCCTCTGGTATGGCGGAGTTAGTTATGTCTTTCAGATATGTTCGACTTTACCGCCTGGAATGACCTTTACTGACCTTTTTCCTCTGTTCTTGGTGGCAAAGGCAGCTCCTTGACCTCGCATGAGACTGTCACCATAGACTAGGGTGAGTTTTCCTTCCCGCTGACTCCGTGATTTGATGGTTTCGTTGTTTTCCTGTCAGGAGTTTTCTTGCCTTTCGAGCTTGCTTTCACGTGGTCAGTTACCTCGTGTGCAAATCTGTTTTTGATGGGGTTACCTGGTGTCGCTTTTCCATTCCCATTCCCATTCACGTGGTCAGTTACCTCGTGTTCTTGTTTTCGGCGAGAACAGCAAATCTGTTTTTGATAGGGATACCTGGTGTCGCTTTCCCATTCCCTTGGGATTTGTTCTTGTTACGCCTGTTGACTACTGTCTGATATAGATCATTGGATGGGTTTTCTTTTTGAAGATATTTAACAACGTCGACTTGCTTACTCTCTATGTCCTTTACTCGCTCTTTTAGTAAGAAATTTTGATGCGAAAGTACACCTACAGTCTCCTTTAGTGTGAGATTATCTCGCTTCAGTTCGTCAACCTGTGCCTTGTGTGCTTCTAATGTGCACTCCAAGAGCAAAAAGTTTTCACCAGTTAAACACATAAAACACTTGGCATTTGGATACCCATGACGCGGATACCATTCCTTGTAGTAGTTCTTGTTACAGGAGGGGCATTTAATTCTGATCGGTGCCATGATTTGGGGTTAGTGAGGGAGAATTTGCAAAAAACGAAAGGTACAAAATGTTGGAGTGGTCACTTCCCTTAAAAGTTGTTCCGATGTTGATGATGCAGGTTGCAAGGTGTTGGTGGGGGGTGAGGGTAGTTTCTGTTACGTCGGCACTTTTAAAAATAAATTTGGGAGGGGTTTTGGGGGTGGGGGGGGATGGTCCTTAGGGCCCTTCCTCTTATTACCCCTATTTCCCCTCATAAGCACCACCCACGGGGTTTGTTGACATCAGCCCGGGTCGCCCTTTTGGGGACGAATTTAAACTAGGGGATGAGAGGCGCAAGAAAGAAAGACGAACGAGATGGGGGGGGGAAATTAATGGGATGAGAGGAAAAGAGAAAGAGAGAGAGAGAGAGAGGGGGGGTGCGTGTGTGGAGAGTGATGAGAATTATCTGCCTCTGACTTTCTCTTCTCTCTCTCGCTCAGAGATATAACAAGCGATGAGAGAGATTCATTTGAGAGAGCTGAGGACAGACCTCCTTGGCGAGGGATACAGAGATGCTGACTTAGGTAGTGATAGAGATGTTCTTGTAAACTATGTTTTTGACGAATTTGTAGAAGTTAGAGGAATATTACTCGATGTCATTAACATGTTCCTAATTCCCGTGGGTTGACTTAAACCTCAGAATCAAATCATTGTCTTAGTAAATATACTCTAATTACCATATATTCCAACCTAATCTCGCCTAACCTGAATACATTATAAACAAGTCGTCTAGTGCATCACATACTAGGGACTTTGAGCGCTCTTTGTTTATTCGCAAAACTGACTCTGACAGTGATTTAATAGCCCAGATTGACAGTCACACTCCAATCCCTCCATGACCTTAAACTCTTTCCGTGGAAGGAGATGAGAACTTAGACAAACGGTTGGAAAATTTCATATGAAGCTTAGACAATCTCTCCTTGTCGGTACCTCGAACTTCTATTGTCAGAAGCGAAGGAGACCCAACATTGAAGAACAGCTGTAATTCGTTTTAATAAGGGCGTGGGTCCCTCAATGCTTATGCACTCATCATCTCGTAAGCTCTCTTATCTTCGAAGTAGCATCTCCCCCTAGTAGGTCTGACTGTTTCACACGACTTCTATGCAATTCTCTCACTGACCTCTGTAACAGTACCGTGTGATTCAGATAAAACACATAAACCACAGTGCAGGTGCAATCATTGCCACGTACAAAATTCAACAGATTTCTCGAGACTAGACCTGAACGGCGAATCTCAATAGAAAAATTCAATCATACAGATTAGGATCTAGCTTATAGTCTCGGGAGAACAGAGAACAGGGGGGAAGGAGACCAAAAAGGGACAGACAAGACGTGAGAAAAAACTGTCGCACTGGAAGATACGCAGATCGGAGGTAAAAATCAGCATGTAGGGACAAGATCTGAGACAGAGGTGATGAGAGTAGAGAGGAGCTGAGAAGAGTCGAGTTGAGAGATGAAGAGAGAGAGAATTACAGAAAACCGGTATGGAGAATGAACGAGAGGTCGTGAGTGACTCTAAGAGACGGGCATTGATGAGGGGAGGAGAGAGGAGTTCGGGAGATTCTTGAAGGACATGCAGAGAGGAAAAATGCGCGGAACAGAGGGATAGAATTGGAATCGAAGAGTGGAGACATCATCTGAGAGGGAGGAGATCATGTAGAAGTGAGGAAACAGGTGACAGACTTGTTAAGAAAACGAGAACCGAGAAGAGGTACCTTCTTTAGCTTGAGGTGAGTGAGAACGAGTCTCTCGGGTTGGGGCTGCCGGCGCCTCCGACGCTTGCCCTTTGGAGCAAGGAGGGCAGAGGGCAGAAATGAAACCTTTATTTGATTTTGATTCCGGAGAGGGAGAGATAACGAAAGGGGGGGACAGAGGATAGAAGGAGAAGAGTAGAGAGAGAAACAGAAAATAAACAAACTAGGAGGAAAATTGAGCTATAAGAGAGGAGAGAGGAGAGAGAGATCTGAGAGATAGGCAGAGATGAGAATGAGATGAGGGAAGTGGGAGAGAGGAGTTGGAGAAGGGGAAAAGAGAGAGAAGAGAATGTGAGAGTGATAGGGGAGGGAGGAAAACTAGGAATACAAGGATAGGCAGGCAGGGGGAGTTGGTGTACAACAAAGGAGGTATATTAGACAAGGAGGAGATATTAAGCTTATAGAGAGGGATTTTTTATAGCTGAGTGTGGCAGGACCAAGTTTTTGCAAAGAAGATTGAAGAGTAATGGGATGTGGGGATTGTAATTCGTGTTCTATATAGTGAGAGTAGTGAGAGAGACAAATTTGTATAAGAGAGATTTATATGTAAAAATAGGTTAGGTTCGTTTATAGTAAGAGAGTATTTAGATGAGAAGAGACCGAAGGGTGTGAGTAGAGAGAGAGAAATGAAATAAGTGGGGATAATGAGAAATTTATAAGTATTGTAATACATAGAAAGACAAAAGCTGGGGAGGGGACGAAAAGGGGAAAGGCACCCCTTCACTCCCCTTCGGCACGGGGGAACAGGAGAGAGAGAGAGAGAGGAGGAGAGAGGGAGGAAATAGAAGAGCGGAGAAGAAAGAGGGAGAGGAGAGAGAGAGAGAGAGAGAGAGAGAGAGAGAGAGAGAGAGAGAGAAGGGAGCCGAGGAGGAGAGGGAGAGGAGAGATAGGAGAGATTGAGCGGAGAGCGGAGGGAGAGAGAGAGAGAGAGTGAGCCCAGGAGAGGTGAGAGGGACGAGAGAGAGAAGAGGAGGGGAGAGATGAGCGGGAGAGGAGGAGAGGAGAGGAGAGAGAGAGAGCGTGACTGGAGAGAGAGAGGAGGGAGAGAGAGAGTGTGAGAGAGAGAGGAGAGAGAGGAGAGACGCGAGAGAGAGAGACCGAGAGAATGGAGCGATGACATGGGATAAGAGAATGTTGATGAGAGGGGAGAAAGGAGAGAGAGAGAGAGAGAGAGAGAGAGAGAAGTATAACACGTAAATTATTAGGCAAATGAAGGCAGTAAGAGATGTTTATTTGGTGTGTTGGAAAGGGGTGTCTGCCCACCTCTGGCTAGTTGCCGTATAATGCAAAAGGTTATAAATTATGAATCATGCAAAATTTGTAGAAAGTCATAAATGGAAAATAAATTGCAAGCATACCTTCTTTTTTTCCCTATGCTCCCCTCACCTAAAAACAAAATTTGTATTGTATTTCTCTTAATTTTCCCTAACCGCATCTGACAGTGACAGTGACACTTTCGGCCCTACCATCAGCAGAAATAATATATGTTAACCATTTGAAGATGATGACACATTCTGGCTATCATTAGACGATTATATACAGTTTAAGAAGGACCTGTGTGATTCATAAGGGCGAAGATAATCTCCATTAACCCTCCGACTTCCATAAACCCCTCCTAATCTGAATATAATCATCTAATAATAACAACCATAAAACAGAAAATAATACGTATTGTATGTTGAAAGGGTTTAAGTATCAAAATATATTCACATGCTACAGCGACACACTGCCGAAAATGACAATCTCACGCAAGTCAATCAACACGAACTCCCTCTTGCAAGTCAATCAACACGAACTCCCTCTTGCTTATTACATCATTTATTGTAGACTTCTCCCTTGGCAAATGCCCTATAATCTTTGCACAGTACTTCCTCCCATAATACACCCACTTACCACAGATGTTACGCTTAACCCATTCTGTACCGGCGACGTTTTATCCATTATATGTTTGGTATATTAAGACGATGTTGTGCAGTTTACGAAGAATCAGTGGTAGTGAAAAGGGTTAAATGAGTTCGAAGCCTGTTAATTGATGAAGGCCCTTTTTAAACTGAATAAAATATTGTAAAAGTTAAAAAGACATCACTGGTACAGAAAGGGTTCATAGAGTTCACGCTTAAGGGGGGTGACTTGTTTTTGTTCTGTCCATTTCTATCTATCTTTCTCTGGCTTGTATCCATTTGAGCCCATTCAGCCTACTGTTTTAAGACGTTTATCCCCATCCAGGTGTCATTTTTTTCCATCATATTTATTATTTTTGTTTGACAGCACGCTAAATTTGTACATTTTTCGATAGAAAAATTTCTCCGGCGAAGCCGGATTTCTTCATATAATGCTGGCTCAAAAGATGGAGGGAAGGTATGGCAAATATGGGTCTAAGAGTTAACATAGATAAAACAAAGGTCATGATTAGTGGAGTAGGGCGTGGAGCTATGGAAGAAGCGGCGACTATCCATGTGCAGTATGTGGGAAGGGAGTGGGATGTAATTCAATTCAATGTTGTGTCTGTAGTGACTGGGTACACAAGAGATGTAGTGGAGCTAGAGGACCTTTGACAAGAATCATAAACTTTTAATGTGCAGTGTGTAAGGGAGATCTTGTATTAAATGACCCGCCTGTCAGTGTTGATTTCGACAGTGTAACGCTGGAGTGTGTGAAAAAGTTCTGTTACCTAGGCGATACAGTTTCCGCTGGAGGTGGCACTGAAGCTACTAGCTCCATTGCTAGAGTCAGAAGTGGCTGGGGAAAGTTTAGAGAGCTGTTGCCACTCCTGACCATGAGAGGGCTCCCACCCCACCTTAAAGGGAAGGTGTGTACCTCGTGTGTTAGGAGCGCGATGACCTATGCCTCTGAGACGTGGCCGGTTAAAGCGGATGTCAATAGAATGGAACGGAATGAGAAGAGAATGGTGAGATGGATGTGTGGGGTTAATCTTAGGGACAGGGTATCGAGCGAGGAATTGAGAAGGCGTCTGGGCATTAGGAGTATCAGTGAAGTGATGCGCACAAGCCGACTTGGTTGGTTTGGAGATGTGGAGAGAATGGATGATCAGAACTGGGTGAAGAAATGCCGGACTGTGAACTTGGGGGGAGCTGCGCGTAGGAGTGGACCTAGAATGACGTGGGCTCGGGTACTCCGGTCCGATCTCAAAATAAAGAACTTGACAACACAGGCGGCCCTTGACAGGACCGCCTGGAAAGCTGCCATTTAGGATGTGAGACTGTAACCACAGCTTCTGTGGACAAACGGTCTTTAAACTTGTATGTATGTATGTATGTTCCCTCGCCTTACTCCGCTAACCATTATATTAATCTTAAGCCGGTGTCACACGACCGCTTCTTCACTAAACATTTATCCTCAACATTGGTCTGGCAGCTTGTGAGGTAAACATTTAATATATTTCTGTCACCTAAATACATCTATCATCAGTCTAGTTTCCGATACCAGTGCAAAATATACCAGAAATGTTGCCAGAAAAATGATGACCATCGAATATTGACTATAAAAGCTCTCGTGTGATACCGGCTTTATGGATTTTTACTTGTAATTATGTACCGGTATTTACCATGCCATCCTTCCAACTATTGAATTTATCCTAAGCATCCTGTGCACTATTTGCAATGAGGACTACGTCATCGGGGTAATAACAGTTCCCAAGGGAGACACTGGATAAACATTTTTGCTCTTCATTAACCATACTACTTTGAATATTCATTACTAAGAGATAAAGGAAATTAAAATGTTCTCGTGCGATAGTTTTCTTTTATACAGTAAATTTTACAAAGTTAATCTTAAGTTATATATACCGTGTTACGTCCTGGGATATATAAACACTGGGCTCTTTCTATTGGACTAGGTATGCGGCAACAAGCAACAACGGAAAACGCTAGATCCAACCCTTATCTATAAACCCAGGCAACAAACCACCCTAAACCGTCAAGAGTCCTGCCTGGACAACAAGGTATCCTATGACTCGGTTACAGGGTGCACGCACTATAGATTGCTGATAGTCAAGCAGGCTATATAAAAGATCACACAATTAAGTTGACTTAAAGCTTCAAGGAAAAGATAGATAACGGAATTAAATTGCAGAAACAATTTAATAACAACTAGAAGAAAGTACATTTAACGTTACGTTAATTAATACAACTAATCACCCCTGCGTGAAAGAAGGTGAAAGCAAACAGTCCTCAAAACATCGTACAGGTAGACAAGATGCGGGTTTCTAAACTGCATGTGGCTACTGTAGGATCTGATGCTTAGCAAAGAAAGTACGTTACGGATTTAGAGAACTCTTAACTCATAAGCAGGAATAAATACTAGTGATAGGCCATACAGTGTATAATGGCATAGGTATAATTAAATAAAGGCAGCAACTCGCAACATAACCACATACAGGTGTGCTTCACACTCTTAGTCAGGCAAGCCTGCTCGGACAGTCTCTCTAAGCCCCACCCTGACTCACAATGCTCACAAAAACGGTAAACTGTGGCACAATAACAAGCATACAGAGATAATAAACCCCTAGCTGTTAATCTGCCAGGTCGCAGAGGTCTAGCCGGAAGGATATAGGCTTCGGATACCCGGGCTGAGCCACCTGCTCTAGCCTAGGGACATTCCCAAGTCTGTGCGCCAAATTACTCTAATTGAAAGGGTGCTCTCTTGAGAGACTCAGATCGCAAGTATCTGACTCTCTCCTGGCGACCCTAAAACAAAAGCAAGACGTGCTAGCGCAGTGCTGAGTGGACTAGGCAAGCGCCCTCACACAACACAACACTAGACACACACGGACACAGACAAGAAAATGCCCCCAGACTCCCACAGGTATCCTAGTAAAGTTGTGCGGGTCCACAGGACTCGCACCAGCAGACTTTACTTAAAGGATCGCAAAAAGCCTCCCCTCCGGTCTAGCCCCTGCTAACCTGACACAAGAACACACTAGCAAGCATGAAACCACCAAATATGAGACAACAAAAAAGCTTCCTAGGTCTCATTAACAATTACATCTCTGCATAAGGCCCTAAATCCTATCTAGTTATCTGAGAGCTCGTCGTTAATACAATAATAGATATAAGGTCTATCAAGGGGAGGGGATAATTAAATAGATTGGTGAAGTAGTGGAAGGAAGGTATACAAAGTAAGAGAGAAAGTTTCTAAGTGGGGTTGAGAGGGATAGATATCAAGGGGGTCCGAAGGGTACGACAGTGAGGTGAGCTGAGTCTTGAATCTGTCTGGACCCCGCCCTAGGCATGCAGAATACATCCCATGCTTGGCAACACTCAACACAGGTGCCGGGTCAAAATCCTCTACCCCGTGCGTGAGTCGAAACTAAGCCTAACGTTGCAATCGAATGCATGTGGCAACGCTTCAGGCTCGTCCCAAGCTGGCAAGCGAAGCAACGTCCCAAGCCGGTCTCTCTCCCGCTCGTCTCCTCCCGCCCTCACTAGACTTACATCTTATATATTATAATGAAACAATCAACTATCGAGAATAAAATATACTAAGATGCGTTGGTTAAGAATAAGGGCAGCTACAAGCTGTGAAACAACATAAGAATATCCCAGACATTAGTTACGTTGTCGTAGGATATATACTAAGGAAAAGCCTGCCGGCCGGCTGCCGCCAGCCGGTTTCTAAACGGCTGGGCAGCCGACGCGCGCGCATGCCCGCACGTGGCTACTATGCAGAAGCGTCACAACCGTACTCAAATGTTATACAGACAAGTACAAATACAAACACAAATCGATGTTCGACTATGATAATTCTGACTATCTTTATCTTAAGGTTGTTGTATCAAGACTACCATGGCATAGCTCTTTTCGCAAGCGTATGTAAACAACACATGTAGAAGTTTTGTACCTCGGTAAACATGTATGTAATAATTAAATGATCTTATAATTATATCATAAATTGATTGTAACAATTGTCTTAAATTAGTTAGTAATGGTAAATTAATTATCACATTTCCAATTAAATTTGCCTGTAGCATGCATTGCCATTATAGATAAACATTAACAACAATAAACTCAAAGGCATTACATAATACAGAGACTTCTATAGCCTATATAATCAAAACAAAATACAAATGGGAGAAGACAAATAAATACCCTTAAAACTTTTATACTGTATAATATATACCGGTATATATATATATATATATACTGTATATTCAAACCCCAAAAAAAGAAATACGATAGAAAAATATATAATATTCAAATAAGAATTGAAAAGTGGAGTGAATTAAGAAGACAGGAACATAATGAAAGGCAAGGTATATTAAAAGGAAGCAGGCGGAAGATTAATAAGGCTAAAACATGATGGTTAAAAAATATGATAAATATTTCATTAACTAAAACAGAATGAAAACGAGGGGAAACTAAACAAGAATAGCAAACAAAATAGAAAATGCTCGATTAAAAAAAAAGAGAGCTCAAGTGATTTACAAACTTAAAATTTGCCTACAAATTTGCCTCGACGCTAAGCTCCGCCAGAGAAAACGCCAAACACTGAGAAACTTGTGCGGGGGAAACACAAGGAAACGCCGAGAATAAAATTAGGGAGGATAAGGAAGAAGTTGGTAAGAAAGAAAGAAAGAAAGAAAGAAAGAAAGAAAGAAAGAGAGAGAGAGAGAGAGAGAAAATGTGAGGGGCGTATTAACCCTCTCACACCCTTATGGCGCAGAGGTTGCCAGATTAGCAATAAGAAATAGATTACTCTCACTCTTATAATAACCTCTCCAAAATTAGTTTTCTGCCCACAGCTAACTCAAAGACAACTGCAGAGGTTGAAGTAAATAAACTAAAGGTTTATAAATACCCCGGACGGTAACAAAGGCTTTAAAGTATCCCTAATAGGCTCAAAAATTACGTCAGGACGTGAGAGGGTTAAGAGGAGGAAAATGTAGTTAGCTCCTCGTTCTCTCTCTCTCTCTCTCATTACATATTTTGTTTACAATAGTGTGAGTGCGTGTACATGTTTGTGGTGTGGTGTGGTGTGGTGTGGTGTGGTGTTGTGTTGTGTTGTGTTGTGTTGTGTTGTGTTGTGTTGTGTTGTGTTGTGTTGTGTTGTGTTGTGTTGTGTTGTGTTGTATTGTGTTGTGTTGTGTTTAATAATATGAACATATATGGCTGCATATGAGTCCGTGCAATCTAATATGTGTGTTTGTAGAATACTAATTTCAGCTTGCAAGCTAGTTAGAATATTGTTGTTGTTGTTGCTATTGTTGCAGAAGTTTTGAAGGTGATGGTGATGGTGTGTGTGTGTGTGTGAGTGAATGTGCGTGTGTGTGTGTATTAACGTGCGTGCGTGTGTGTGTGTGTGTGTGTGTATGTGCGTGTGTGCGTGTGTGTTAATGTGCGTGTGTGTGTTAATGTGCGTGTGTGTGTTAATGTGCGTGTGTGTCCGTGTGCCTGTTATATAGTGAGCATGATCGCCAACATTCGTGCTTGCGCCGTTGTATACGCTTAAGTGCTATGACCTAGATTATTATCCACTTAATAAATAAATAAATAAATAAACATAAAAACTCTGCGCGCCTATGGATACAAATGGGAGTCCGCATTTTACTACAATTTCCCAGCACATGCAATTACCTATACGTGCCTGTGCTTGCCTGCTAAGCCCCCCATGTCACCCACGCCATTACTGCAATAACGGGGGATGGGGGGGGGGGGCTTATGGAGGAGTGGTAACGCACGATTTTGCACACATGTTATATACTCCCATTTTAAGACCAACTATTATTCCTTTACTTACTTATTTACAGGGAGTAAATGTCTTTAATCTTTCATACTTATATCCCTATTATACCAGCTTATATTATTATAATTGTATTTTCTTGTATTGGATACAACTGATATAGACCGAGGGGCGCCAGAATGTATACATTTGACCTCTCAGGTCATGGGAATCACCTATGTCAGGACCGATGTCATCAAACCATAGCCACCCACCGTCACGTGAGAAGGGCATGTATAGGGTGTGATGGAGGTGTGTTAAACTTGTATCTAAGGTGTGTCAGAGAGTTTAAACCACACCCAGGTATACAATTCTTGACAGGTATTGGCTAGGGTACTGTACATAGACAGCCCAAGGTGTATGGTTGTACAGTCAGAAACCGCAGTTTCTGAAACACCTGGATAGGGCTCTGGCATTGGGAGCGTGTTGTTTCTGGACGACAGCCCACTTTAATTATCACAAGGCCGCACACGTACGAACACACGTTTCGAACCAATAGATGTTTCACTCCGTCTGCCATGTAAAATTATGGTACTGTTGTTATGCTACGATACGATTCATACTACAGAATCTGATATATAAATGACAAAAATACCATTGTTTGTTACTCCCTCCTGTATCTGCATTAAACACGGATAACTATTAAAGAACTAAGAATGTAAAGAAACACTACCAAACCCCAGTGAATGAACAGGCTTTGTGTGTGTGTGTGTGTGTGTGTGTGTGTGTGTGTGTGTGTGTGTGTGTGTGATTCATCAGACGTCATCCATAGTAGTTTACACATACCGGTACTCACATATAATTAATCCATTTCATATCATACTATTAACCTTGCAGCACCGTGTAAACATTTAATATATCAGATACTATAATACTAACGTCGAAAAGGTATCTATAGCCATTGTTAAACGTAATATCACGATACGATGCTTATATAGTCTTTACCCTTTAATGTTATATTAACATTTTACTAAATTAATACCGAATATATAAACCTACCAGAGTACGAAGCTTAACTTTGTGTGGTATTACATAATACGCCCCATATATCACTAATGATAACTCATTGCCGTTTCACACCTGAATTTCATAACCAGATGATAACATGTAATTTTACATTGCATAGTTCGTTGTGCTGTATGTCATGAAGCAGACACTTCTGTTTTCAGTGTTTGTCACCTACTGTAGAGCATTATGTCTATTACAACCCAACACACACACACACACACACACACACACACACACACACACACACACACACACACACACACACACACACACACACACACACACACACCACACACACACCACACACACACACACACACACACACACACACACACACACACACACACACAC
Organism: Paralithodes platypus; assembly: GCA_032716605.1. Lineage (NCBI taxonomy): Eukaryota > Metazoa > Arthropoda > Malacostraca > Decapoda > Lithodidae > Paralithodes > Paralithodes platypus. The sequence continues at coordinate 741,321 of CM064531.1, forward strand.
ACACACACACACACACACACACACAAAGCCTGTTCATTCACTGTGCAATGTGGAAGTATTTTTTTTAATTATATATTTTTTAAAACCTATGGTAATATTCGTGCCCGTATTTACAGTAGATACGTAAGGGAATGTAATAAAGGTATTTTTGTAATTTGTATATCCAAAATATATATGAATGCGGATCATAGCATAGCAGCAGCATTATAATTTTACATGGCAGACTGGGTGAAGCATCTATTGGTTCGACACGTGTGGTCATAGGTATGTGGCCTTGTGATAGTCAAAGTGGGCTGTCGTCCAGAAACGATGCGCTCCACATGTCCGGGCCCAATCAAAGTGTCTCAGAAATTGCTGTTTCTGACTGTATATCATCCAGAGGGCGTAACCCAAGGTAGTAAAAGGGGAGTTTGTGGTGTGGAGCGAGAGTACGGAGAACCCCATCATCTTGTTATCATAATAAGGGGTCATAAGGCCAGTTCGTGATTGTGAACACAGACTCCTTATACTTGGGTTATATTACTTATTACTTAAATATTCAATATCTTAGTGTACTTCTGAATAAGTCTTAAGGTATCATTCCATTAAAGCAAATGTGAATTATTCTCAAGTTTCTGTTACCAGATACTAATTATTATACACTGAATTATTAATTAATGTCCGTATGAGGTGGCAGCTATCTTCTAATACCATCATACATATTTTCTCTCTCTCTCTCTCTCTCTCTCTCTCTTATATATTATATATATATATATATATATATATATAATTATATATATATATATATACAGTATATATACTGTAGGGCTATATATATATATATATATATATATATATATAATATATATATATATTACTGGTGACTGTGTATATACTGTATATATATAATAATATACCGGTATATAATATATATATATATATATATATATTTTTTTTTTTTTTTTTTTTTTTTTTTTCCCCATGAGTGGAAGGCAATTTTCACTCATTATTACTATACATTAACCTGCTATGCTGCATAAATACAGCCTGGCCTCCAGTCCCAGGTTAATGTCATGACCACTGTACTAAGACTAATAGGATACTTACCGGTATATATACAGTAAATTATTTCTGCTTCCCCGTTATTTGCTTTGTAATTTTGGGGAAACAGAAACAAACAATACTTGTAATGAAAACTCTCAGCAAGTGTGAACGCGCTTAACAGGTGCTGTATGGTCCCATACACTGTATAGTACCAAAAGGGGAACAAATCAGAGCAATATACAGCGGAGTAGATACACATGGAAGTTGCCAAAATATAATTTGCTGGAAATCACAGACGAAAGTCAAATATAGAAAACATAGCTCTATTTTTGCCAGTGCGTCACGAAAAAATGCCATAGTTACTCAAAGCCGGCCGCGTTTTCTATTTATTAGAGAAAACGTAAGTAAGGCAGGAAGTTTATGGTAGCCTGTATACAGTACTATGAACAAATATATATGTGATAGTATGTCAGTGTATTTTGGTGAGATACAGTACTGTAGTGTTTTATTGTGGGAAGGTGGAGGAAAAAGGGAGGATGGGGTAAGGATGTTAGATGGGTGTTTTTAGGCATGCCAGACAGCAGTTATGTCCTCTTAAACATGATGTACTACCTTGTAAGAAGAATATATAAAACAAATTCAAACACAAATAAAAATAAAACAAATACAACACATGGGGGGGGGGGATGTCATATGGGTGTTTAAGCCCTCCTATGCTACTCTCCTATGTTGAACAAAGCATTCCCCCCCCCCCCCCAAAAAAAAAAAAGGGGGGTAGTGGGTTCGGGGATCCCCAGGGGGTTTAGGGATGTTATATGGGTGTTTATGCCCTCCTATGCTTATTATCTTATTTTGGAAGAAGCATTTTAGGAGAAAAAACATGACATTTTTGGCTGAAGAGGGAAGGGGGGGGGGGGGGGTCACACAACCGAAGCATACCCTTAAGTCTCGATAAATCAGATTTAAAGCAGTTCAATTCACCGTTGGAAACACAAGGGATATGCAAACAAATAAAATATTAACTTAATATTACAGAGTTTATGAGAGGTTTTCAGCGAGCTATTGATTTTGACTATACTCCTTCCGCTCTCTTCCAGTTCGTTCACAAGCTGAAGTATCATAAATGACGATTTAGCTCAAACTACCTCTTGGTCAGAACGGGTGATAAAATCTAAGTTTGGGGGTGAAAAAACACTTGTGTGAGATACGATTTGTAAGTAGGAAATCACAACGGCACAATTACTTTCTTGACAAATTATAATCAGGGAAAGACAATTGATAAAGCAAACGCACACATTTATGATTGAAAAGACTTCAAAGGGATAGAGGAGGAAATCCAAATGAAAAGTTTTCCGATTGATTCTCACTGTGGATGGAAAACAGAACTTATTGCCGCAAAAAAACATACAAGCAAAGAAACATGTGGACAAGAACACTTTAGAGCAAGTCCAATGTGTAGGTTAAAGTGTGGATTAAAAAGCTTCTTGGAAGAAACTTACGACTAAAAAACAACAATTAAGATAACCATTATTAATTACTGTTATGGAAAACACTTTTCTACAGCGCTCATCTCCAAGTTCAGCCCTTTGGATTCAGTGGTAAACGAGATACCCATATACTTGCTAAACGGGGGTAACTAAATGTTAAAACAAAACATATTATCTTTGTATTCAATCCTGAGACTTTAAGTCTGACCAACAGTTTCAGTAGGCATATCACAACGCAAGATGACCCAAAAACCTTTATATCTAAACTTGTTCAATACTGCCGCTATATACACTAAATTCTGGCTAACATTCGAAGGCTTTAACTCTACTGCAGCTTGGTGGTACCTCCAGCAATTGGAGACAAATGCTTATCTAGAGTAAACATTAATCTCATAATCCCTTCCTAAACTTAATATAAATCGTCTTAATAGAGCCAGAATCAAAGTTAAAACTTAGTCAGGAATACTGAAAGGGTTAGAAATCCAATTGGTGAAACTAGTGAGACGAAATAAAAGAGGCGGTGCGTCGGACAAAATCATCATCCAAACTACGATTCATTCAATCCTAAAATCCAATTTCGGTATCAAATGATATTTTTAAACTTTCATCAGTTTCCCACGGTCGATGGTGATTTCCACAGTTTTTGTATAAATGTGACAGTGCCTCGGTCTAATAATTTGATATTTAGGTAATAGAGTAAATATAGATTAGGTTATAATTATTATGAAAGCAGTGAAACACATGAAATGAGTAAGTGTATTTGTGAGAGATATATACTATATACTATAAATTATACTTTATATATATATATACTTACTGTATATATACCGGTATATATATATATATATATAGAGAGAGAGAGAGTAGGGGGTAGGGTGATAACAAAAGCTAGGAGGGTAGGACCAATTAAGGCCAAATATGCTCCCTTTCACCAGCTACCGACACCATTCACGACCTCTAATATGTTGTGTTCACTCCCCACCCCCTTCCCCTTCCCCCTCCATCACTCTCACTCTCACTCATATATATATATATATATATATATATATATATAGTATATTGGGGAAAAAGTATGATTAACAGCTATATTTACTTATATGTATGTATGTATGTATGTATGTATGTATATGTTCAGGCACATACCCCATAGTTGGGGTTGGCCTACTCGAGACAGAGCCCGAACAGATACTACATTAATCTAAAGTTCCAGTTCTTAGGGTTCGGGTCCACTTTCGCGTTCCCTCACCCCTTATTCAGTCATGTCTAGTAGGTGAATTCTACAAGGGAAGAAGGATGCCAGCTCCAAAAACCTATCAATGAACCCATTAGTGGTCTGAAACGGGGAAACGGGGGATGAAACGGGGATGGGCGTATTTATTTGCTCATTTAGGCATTTTTTTACTGTGTTTAGTTTCCTCCGTAGACCTCCATCAAGCTTAAAATAGCACCCCCTAGACCCCGTTAAAATAGCACCCCCTAGACCCCGTTAAAATAGCACCCCCTAGACCCCCTTAAAATAGCACCCCCTAGACCCCCTTAAAATAGCACCCCCTAGACCCCCTTAAAATAGCACCCCCTAGACCCCCTTAAAATAGAACCCCCTAGACCCCCTTAAAATAGCACCCCCTAGACCCCCTTAAAATAGCACCCCCTAGACCCCCTTTCAAGATAAATGTCTCGGCCGAAGGCCGGTTCCTTCTAAGATTACAGGCTCATTATCGCTCGCCAGGAAAAAGTCGACACCTAAATGCCACGAAAGGTGTTCAAATTGACAAAACAAATGGGGCGTAAGGTCTTAAAATCGCCAAACTAATGGGCCGAACGTCTTAAAATCTCAAAACTAATATGCTAAACATGAGGGAGAAGGGGGGCCTGAAATACCAGCCCATCTCCCCTAAGATACGAGGCCACACATTTTGTTTTTTCTATGTGGATTAGGGAGACAAAAGGCAAAACTGCCTGTGACGAGTGCCTCCCCCAGAGTTAAAAGAGTGACACGGCCAAAATCAAAGAATGTTCGAGCCAAAATGTCTGGACACACGGAGTTTGAAACAATTTAAGTCATATGATGAGGGAAAGGTGGATTCAGGGAGAGAGTTCCAGAGCTCAGCTGTTGAATAGAAGAATGATTGGGAGTAACGTTTCACTCTTGAGTTGGAGAATTGTACAGAGTACGGGTGGGATTGTGTTGCAAGACCGGTACTACGTCCCGGTACCCTACATAGAGGAGGTGGTATGCACTGAGAGAGCTCTGAGGAACACTGATTATTGTAGTAGCGATAGAATAGCGAGAGAGATGCAATATCGCGGCGGAGAGAGAGAGATTGCAGAGAGTTGGTGAGTGGACGGGAGTTAATGATACGGAAGGCTTTCCTTTCTACTTTGTCTAGAAGTGCTGTGTGAGAGGATCCTACCCACACATGTGAACAATACTCAATACAAGGACGCACTGTGCCCCTGTACAGAGCAGGAAGCTGAGCAGGGGTAAAGAACCCCTCGAGGCGGTTGAACACACCCAGCTTCTGGGAGGCCACCTTAGCAAGACTGGTAATATGATCCTTCCAAGAGAGTGCAGAAGAAAAAGAGACACCAAGAATACTGAGAGAAGACGAAGGGTTGATTTTTGTATTGTAGAAGAATAAGGGAAAGTCCGCTGGGAGTTCACGGCGGGTAGATAGATAGAGCAATTGGGATTTGGAAGCATTAAAAGTAACAAGGTTTTCTCTGCCCCAATTGGAGATGGTAGTTAGATCAGAAGATGAGTGTTCTATGGCTTCATTATGTTTGCTTTTGAGGGATTGCTGGCTGGGGCGTTCTGGGAAACTAATTGAATAGTGTAAGGCAGAGTCGTTTGCATATGAATGGATAGGACTGGAGGTACAGTTGAGAAGATCATTTATGAAAATTAGAAAGAGAATAGGAGATAGGACAGATCCATGAGGAACACCGGAGTTGATAGGATGAGAAAGTGAGCGATGGCCATCCACAACCGCAGCTATGGAACTACCGGAAAGGAAATTAGTGACAAAGGCACAGATGGAGGGATAGAAACCGAAGGAGGGTAGTTTAGAAATTCGTGCCAGACTCTATCGAAGGCCTTCGATATGTCTAACGCAATAGAAAAGGTCTCACTGAAGTCCCGAAAGGAGGACGACCAAGTGTTAGTAAGATATGAAAGAAGATCACCAGTAGAGCATCATCATTAAGGAAGCCATACTGGTGATCTGATAGTAGATTATGAGAAGATAAATGCTTAAGAAATTTGCAAGTAAGAATAGTTTAAAAAACTTTAGAGATACAAGAAATGAGAGCAATTGGACAATAGTTAGAGGGTTGAGAGCGGTCACCCTTCTTTGAGACAGATTGAATGAGAGCAAAATTCCAGCAAGAAGGGAAGACGTTAAAGGAGAGACAGAGGCGAAAGAGTTTGCCTAGGCAGGGAGTCAGCACGGAAGCTCAGTTTCTGAGTACAACGGAACACCGTCCGGATGTAAACCTTCTTAGTATCAAGCCCAGAGAGGGTAGAAAGTAAATCTTTAGAAGAGATTAGGATATTAGGCATAAGTAGGAGAGAGAGGGGTGGAGAGGAAGGAATAGCACCGGAATCATCCAAGGTTGAGTTTCTAGCGAAAGTTTGAGCAAAGAGTTCAGCTTTGTCAGAGGAAGAAGTGATGGTTGTGCCATCAGAGTGGAAAAGGCGAGGGAAAGACGAGGAAGAAAAATTGTTGGAGAGGTTTTTGGCTAGATGGCAGAAAGCTTGGGAAGAGCTAGAGTTGGATAGTTCAGTACATTTATTATTGATGAAAGAGTGTTTGGCAAGTCGAAGAAAAGATGTGGCTTGATTCCGGGCAGAAACATAGGAAGAATGAGATTCTTGAGTTTTAAGGCGTTGGTACCGTTTGAATGCTTCCACTACGCTACTACAGTACCTCATAAAACTGTCACTCGATTATATTTTAAACCTAATTTCTCCTCTATACTTGTGTTGTAAATCTGATGATAATTCAGATTACACACACACACGCACACGCACGCACACACACACACACACACACACACACACAGCCCGTAGCCTAGTAGGTAGAGCTCCCGTCTCACACAGGGGGGGTTCAATCCCCGGCCGGGCGGAGACAAATTGGGCTTGTCTCCTTTCATGTGTTAGCCTCAGTTCACCTAGCTGTAAATAGGTACCTGGAATAAGTGGACGACGTTGTGACGTCCCATCTGTTGGCAAAATGGTACAAGCGAGATGGGTTCATAGGTTCACCTAAGCTGATGGCTACCTAAGCCTTCGCGGCGAGACGGTACCCTCTATAGTGAGAATGGTTCCCTACAGAACCCCCCCAAGCCCTCGTTTCCGATGTCGCCCATTGGCTAAAAAAACAGACTACACACACATCAGCCATTCCAACGACACATAACACTACGCATATAGGAGGCGGGAAATAACGAGCATGCTCACTCCCGCAATACAACTAGAGTAAGTACAACTAGAGTAAGTACACACACACACGCCTAACTCACTCGGTCATTTTATCTGTGCGTGCGTGCGTGCGTGCGTGCGTGCGTGCGTGCGTGCGTGCGTGCGTGCGTGCGTGCGTGCGTGCGTGCGTGCGTGCGTGCGTGCGTGCGTGTGTGTGTGTGTGTGTGTGTGTGTGTGTGTGTGTGTGTGTGTGTGTGGTGGGCGTTTGTGTGTATGAGTCTATTTGAAGACGAAGTTGTAAAATAAATGGCAACTCATCGCTTCTCCATTCCTTTCGCCGTACCCTTTAATAGCGGGGGTTGATCACGAATGGCAGATAAAAGGGAAAAGGAAGGTGAGAGAGAGAGAGAGAGAGAGAGAGAGAGAGGAGAGAGAGAGAGAGAGAGAGAGAGAGAGAGAGAGAGAGCGAGAGGGAGAGAGAGAGAGAGAGAGAGAGAGAGAGAGAGAGAGAGAGAGAGAGAGAGAGAGAGAGAGAGAGAGAGAGAGAGGTCGTAATTATAGTGACAACATAAACTATTCAACAGGAAATCAGAAATACAGATGGTGAATGGAAAATCAAATCTATAGCAACACAGGAAACGATAAATGACATGATCGAAATACGTATATATGTAAAGAAAAAATACATTAATAAAAAAGAACTGCAATATAAAGAAGCATTCCTGTACTGTATATGTGACGAAAATATTGAGACATATTTCTTGGAGGCAAAGAGAATGTACTAAGCTAAATACGATCAAGAAAGGGGACAGGGAATGGGAGGAGGAAAGAAGAAGAGGTGGAGTACGGTAAATAAGTGGAGGAAGAGAGGAGGAGGAGTGGTGGTGGTGGTGGTAAAGGAAGAGGAGCAGGTGAAGGTGGTAGTGGTGGAGAAAGGGGGAGAGGAGAAATTGGAGGTGGTGGTGGAGGAGCAGGTGAAGGTGGTAGTGGTGGAGAAAGAGGGAGAGGAGGAGGTGGAGGTGGTGGTGATGGAGGAGCAGGTGAAGGTGGTAGCGGTGGAGAAATGGGGAGAGGAGGAGGTGGTAGTGATGGAGGAAGGGGAAGAGGCGGAGGAGGAGGAGGTGGTGGTGTAGGAGGAGATGTTGAGAAGGTAGGAACGAAAGACAGAACAGGAGGTGGAGGAGGAAGAAAGAAGAGAAATAGGGTGAAGATATGAGAGGCAAGGAATATGAGATGAGGGTGAATGAGGTATTGGGAGAGAGAGAGAGAGAGAGGAGGGGGGGGCACGTAAGAAAGCTGGCAGGCAGACAGGAGATTTTTGACAAAAGGCAAAGCTGCCTGTAACAAGTGTCTCCCTCAAAGTTGTAAGAGTGACAGAGAACCAAATTCAAGGTACGCTACAGTCAAAATGTCTGGACACACTGAGTTTGAAGTCATTCAATTCATAGGATGAGGGAAAAACAGACTGAGGGAGAGACCTTCAAATATCGCTTGTTGAGTAAATGAAAGACTTGGATTATCGGTTCACTCTTGAGTTAGAGAGCAGGACAGAATAGGGGTGGAAATGTGTTGGATAGCGGGTGCCCCCATTCTCTACAAGGGAGGAGTACAAAGGAGTACAAAGGAAATCAAGCAACAACAGATCTAGTGACCCTTCTAGGTTGCTTGTCCTCCAAAACACTGAGGATAAGGAGTCCAAACAGTGGTTTAGAGTGGGTAAGGGAACATTGGAAAGGGAATTACTGCCCTGGAACTAATGTCCGTGGCAGGATTAGGAAGTTAGTAGGGGACAGATGGGTTAGTAACTGAGGGGGGGATAAAATAAAGTTATTCATTTACAAACGCAGTCAGTCGCGGGTTTGATGCGAGATATTTGTCTAGGCGGAGTTTAAATGAATCAACGGTGATGCAGTCTATAACGTTTCGGGGAAGCCCATTCCACAAGTTGACAACTCGATTGAAGAAGAAATTCTTAGAGTCATGTGAGTTAAAAGATTTACCAATAATTTTGCAACCGTTTCCCCGTGTGTAATTAGATTGGTCGATAGTGAAGTACTTACTACAGTTCATATTGTCGATGCCTTTGATGATTTTGAACACCTGAATTAAGTCACCTCTTAATCTGCGCTGGGTTAAAGGAAATAGATTTAATTCTCTAAGACGCTCTTCGTATGGTTTGTTTTTTAGGCTAGGTATCATTTTGGTAACTCTACGTTGAACTCGTTCTAGCTTGTTTATATCTTTTTGGTAATAAGGGCACCAGGATTGAACGCAGTATTCCAGAAGAGGGCGGACTAAGGAATTGTAAAGGGTTAGGATAACTTTGGATTTATGCTCAAATGACCTGCCTATAAAGCCAATTATTTTGTTTGCCTTCTTAACAACTTCTGAACATTGTTGACTCGGTTTTAGATTACTCGATATTGTTACTCCCAGATCGGTTTCTCTGTTTACATTCTTAAGCTGAGTGCCATTCATCGAATAGTTTGCTTTCTCATTTAGGTATCCGATATGTAGTACTTTACATTTATCCTCATTGAAACTCATTTGCCAAATTTGGGCCCAACATGACAATTTATCTAGATTGTGTTGCATATCGTCAACTTGTTATTTTGAGAGTACGCTATTTGCAATTTTTGTATCTTCAGCAAATTTTGAGATTGTACAGGTGAGACCCTCATCTACTGTATGTCGTTGATGTAAATTAGAAAGAGAATTGGTCCTAGTACCGATCCCTGGGGTACCCCGCTACTTACATTGGTCCATTTAGATGCCTTACCGTTTATGACTACTCTTTGCTTTCTGTCGCTGAGCCAATTTTCTATCCATTTCAACACACCGTCTTGTATTCCATGCGCTTTTAGTTTTAGCAGTAAACGTTTGTGGGGAACTTTGTCAAAGGCCTTTTGAAAATCAAGGTATATAATATCTACAGCTTTACTCTCATCGTAGAGGTTGAGGATATCGTGGGGAAGAAGTCTAAGAGGTTTGTTAAACAGGAACGTTTTTTACGAAAGCCGTGTTGAGTATCTTTAAGTATGTTATTTTCCTCTAAGTGATTTACGAGTCTGTCTCGTATGACCGTTTCTAGCATTTTACATACAACTGAGGTTAAGCTAATTGGACGATAGTTACTGGGTAGGGATTTGCTCCCTTTTTTGAATATCGGTGTTACGTTGGCTAGCTTCCACTGATCGGGCATAGTTCCAGACTGCAAGGATTTATTGAATAGTAATGTCAGTGGTTTGGAGAGCTCATCCTTAGCTTCCTTTAGAACTCTAGGCGAGATTGTATCAGGTCCAGGCGTTTTATTTACCTTGAGTTTATCTAAACAATTCAATACTTCTCTCTCTGTAACGGTGATGGTGATATTGCGTAGAACATCTGAATTATCAATCTGAATCGGCGATGGTGTAGGGATATCACTGAGGTCTTCTGTTGTAAAAACTGATGCAAAGAAGGTATTGAGGGCATTACTCATTTGTACTTCGTCTTTGGTGTATTCTCCATTTTCATCGACTAACGGTCCAACAGTTGAAGTAACTACTTTTTTCTTTCTGATATAACTATAGAATTCTTTCGGGTTTGTTTTACTTTGATTCGCAATATGTAACTCTAAGGTCTTTTTACTTTGCTTAATTAACTTTTTGGCTTTGCGTCGTAGCTCTACAAATTTCACCCGTTCTTCGTCATTTTGTGAGGATTTTAATCTATCATTAGCACATTTTTTAGCAAGCAGGCAGTTTGAAATATCTTTATTCCACCATTTGGGCTTATTATTATGGCCTGGACGCCGTATTTTCGATGGTATGCAGTCTTGCACTGCTTTTAGGTAAGTGGTTTCGAATAACTTCCAAGATGTATTTATGTCGGTATTGTGAATTAAAAAGCTCCAGTCAGTTTCTTTAAACATAGCTCTAAGTTTATGGAAGTTTGCTTTCTTGAAATTAGGGACTTTTTCGATGCTACTATTTGGTTCGTTACTAGTAAACTTTAAAGTGAAAGTTATCGTACGATGGTCGCTGTTACTGAATTCATCACCAACATTCAAATTCTCTATTAATTCTTCTTTTGTTGCAAGTACAATGTCAAGAACGTTATTACCACGGGTCGGCGTTCGAACAAATTGATAAAGCGAACTCTCTTGCAAGTTCGTATACAAGTCATGTCCGGAGTGTGAAGTAAGAGTATCGGCCCACTTGGTCACAGGTAAATTAAAGTCGCCAAAAATTACGGTATCTTGTGAGTTACTTACATCTGCAATTTGTTCGTAAATTTCTCGGTCAGTTTGCACTGATTGAGCTGGAGGTCTGTATATTAATGCAAGTATTATTTTTGTACCTTTATTATTCTTTATTAGCACAAAAGATGCGTCGACGTTCACAATTTGAGGTTTTGACAAGAGGGTAGGGTTAAGACTTTCTTTGATATAAAGAGGAGGTATACACTAACATTTCTCTGAAGACCACTGATTATTGTAATAGCGGTAGAAGAGGGAGAGAGATGCAGCATTGCGGCGTGTAAAGAAAGATTGTAGGGAGTTAGTAAGAGGAAGTACGTTGATGAAACGAAATGCTTTTGACCCTAGCCTTTCGAGAAGTGCGGTATTGGTGGATCCTTCCCACACATACGAACACTACCGGTACTCAATACATGGGCGCACTGTGCCCCTGTACAGAACAAGGTAGGTTGGGAGGCAAGCCGAGAGATAGACAGGGAGGGATGGAGGAATGTATTGTGCAGAAAATAGTACATATGCATCTACTGACAAATGTTGTTGAGTTCTTACGATTATCTTAATGCAAATATATCCATTTAGACTAATGTTCAAATCAAAATAAATATATATTTCAAAATATTACATATATATTAATATACTGTATAGCTGTTTTGATCTGAACATCAATATTAATGGATATAATTGCATACAGAATATAACAAGGTCATGAACATTTGTCAGTAGCTGTACGCACTCACATACTGTTATACAAATACAGAAATAGGGAGGAAAAATACAAGAACGGGAACGAAATGACAAAATATATCACGAAGAATAATATTTGTAACTAGTGAACAAAAATCTTCACTAACCTCACCAAAGAACACTCGAACGACACTTAAAATCCAGAAACAACCAAACCTAAACACCATGGGATAACAACAGTTTACCCAGACACTCTCTCTCTCTCTCTCTCTCTCCCCCACCCACCCGTTACGAGACAGCCAAACACAGAGAGGTGAAGGTTAATGGCATGGCATGGGGACTCGTGCTGGTAGTTTGTTCCTGTTGTCCCTTCTTGAACAAATTATATAGTATTATGCATAGAATAGAAAGAAAACAATGTAGCACAGATTTGCAGCTCATATATACAATGTTTCCTCAATATAACCAAGACGCTCAAAGGACACGCACAATCCTTAGGAAAAAAATATAAAGACAACCATCAACCCACATCAACCATCAACCCACATCAACCATCAACCCACATCAGGTAACCATACACAAGAGCAACAGATTCCCAAGACCACCGTATAACAAACACACCTCAATTCCTTCCCCCAGTCCCAATTCCTTAAGGGGGGTCACCGGCTTTATTTTATCTTCTCACCTTTTCTCTCTTTCCCTGGCTTGTATCCATTCGGCCCCATTCAGCCAACTGTTTTAAGACGTTTATCCCCATCCAGGTGTCGATTTCTTCCTGGCGAGCGATAGCGAGCTAGCATTGTATGGAGAAATCCGGCTTCGGCGGAGAAATTTTTCTATCGAAAAATGTACAACTTTAGCTTGCTGTCAAAACAAAAATATATATATATGCTGGCTCGCTCGCCAGGAAAATATTGACACCTGGATGTGGGTAAACGTCTTAAAACAGTAGGCTGAATGTGGCCGAATGGATACAAGCCAAAGAGAGAGGGAGAAAGATAAAAAAAAAAAAGCGAGGTGGGCTACCTTAACCCCTTCTGAACCGGCGACGCCTATACAAATTTATTCTAGCTATATTTTGCAATTGTGTGCAGTTTAAGAAGGATCTGTGGTAGTAATAGTGGTTAAGTGAGATAGTTCGAAGCCTGTTATTTGCTGGAGGCCTTCTTTAAACTGACTATAATCGTCTAATAGTAGCCAGAGTAAAGATGAAACGACGGCATCGGTACTGAATGGGTTAACCACCGTCATGATGGCGCTAGATAGATAGTCAATCAGTCATAATTTTATTTCATAAAAAGAGATATATATATATATATATATATATATATATATATATATATATATATATATATATATATATATACACACGTTTTACAGTTATTTAAGTAATAAACATTAAGCTAAAAGTCCTTAGCGCATAGTTGGTTCTGTGTTCTGTACATAAACAATAGATAGATAGATAGATATAGACAGATGGATATATTACAGACAGAGAAAGATACCCTTACATAACAGGATAAATCAGAAGAGAGACAGGAGGAAGAGGAAATGAGCAAGTATATTGACCTACTATGATACCGCTTCATACAACCTAATTAACCTGGTGATGGGCTGGTCTATCAGAGTGAGAGCTGAGCGATCTCTGCCATACCCATAGCTTACTCTGACTGTTCCTTTTACTTATATATTTTATAGATCTCAAGTGACGGCGTCTCTTCCGTGGATTGACCTCCCTACTGCCAACCTAGAGGTTGCCAGACTGGGAGCCAAAGCGTCACATTTTCCCTTTGCCCCTCAACTTTCCCTTCATAATTGCTGAGGGGCACAGGGCCTTGGGTGGGGCTTGGGTTTCCCGGGCGTTTCCACACCCTCCTCAGCTCCCTGCCTTGGAGTGGCTTCGGTCACCCGGGCTTTATTAGTGGTAAGCAGGGAGGGTTTTGTGGGGCCGCTCACTTATGGCCTTGCTCAGGACCTTGGGGCTGTTCGGCCAGACAGCCTGGGGAACAGCAACAACAACAACCTAATTAACCACGTGCGAGTTTCAGGCTATAAGGAAGTTGGATCTGTGAACATCGAAAAGTAGAAGGGAACGTAGAAGAGAACGTTCCCTAATAATATACACGTGGAAAATCACAGAGGGTTTAGTACCAAACCTACATACTCCGATAGTCATGAAATTCAGTGATAGGAGAGGCTGGGAATGCGATATCCCCCGGATGAATAACAGGGGTGCTATGGGCTCTCTGCGAGAGGGCTGGTTATCACACAGAGGCCCACGTCTCTTCAACAAACTCCCACGGCGAGTAAGAAACATGAGGGACGTCTCGTTAGACAACTTCAAGAGAGCCCTCGATGTCGAACTGCAAAAAGTGCCAGACGAGCCCATCTTCGCAAGGGAGCGAGCTGCGCTTCAAACAGTCTGCTGCACCAAATCACCACCCATAACGAGGGGCGGCGCGCTCCTCGGTGCCGCTAGAAGAGTGGCGAACACATCACAAGGTATCACACAAGGTAAAGCTAACATAACACCTATAGCTAACATAACACCTATAACTAACATAACACCTATAGATAACATAACACCTATAACTAACATAACACCTATAGATAACATAACACCTATAACTAACATAACACCTATAGATAACATAACACCTATAGCTAACATAACACCTATAACTAACATAACACCTATAGATAACATAACACCTATAGATAACATAACACCTATAGCTAACATAACACCTATAACTAACATAACACCTATAGCTAACATAACACCTATAACTAACATAACACCTATAGATAACATAACACCTATAACTAACATAACACCTATAGATAACATAACACCTATAGATAACATAACACCTATAGATAACATAACACCTATAGATAACATAACACCTATAGATAACATAACACCTATAGCTAACATAACACCTACAGATAACATAACACCTATAGATAACATAACACCTATAGCTAACATAACACCTACAGATAACATAACACCTATAGCTAACATAACACCTACAGATAACAAAACACCTATAGCTAACATAACACCTATAGCTAATAACACCTATAACTAACATAACACCTATAGATAACATAACACCTATAGCTAACAACACCTATAGCTAACATAACACCTATAGCTAACAACACCTATAACTAACATAACACCTATAGATAACATAACACCTATAGCTAACAACACCTCTAACTAACATAACACCTATAGCTAACAACACCTATAGCTAACATAACACCTATAGCTAACAACACCTATAACTAACATAACACCTATAGATAACATAACACCTATAGCTAACAACACCTATAACTAACATAACACCTATAGATAACATAACACCTATAGCTAACAACACCTATAACTAACATAACACCTATAGATAACATAACACCTATAGCTAACAACACCTATAACTAACATAACACCTATAGATAACATAACACCTATAGATAACATAACACCTATAGCTAACAAAACACCTATAGCTAACATAACACCTATAGCTAACATAACACCTATAGATAACATAACACCTATAGCTAACATAACACCTATAGATAACATAACACCTATAACTAACATAACACCTATAGATAACATAACACCTATAGCTAACATAACACCTATAACTAACATAACACCTATAGCTAACATAACACCTATAGCTAACATAACACCTATAGCTAACAACACCTATAACTAACATAACACCTATAGATAACATAACACCTATAGATAACATAACACCTATAGCTAACAAAACACCTATAGCTAACATAACACCTATAGCTAACATAACACCTATAGCTAACATAACACCTATAGATAACATAACACCTATAGATAACATAACACCTATAGCTAACAAAACACCTATAGCTAACATAACACCTATAGATAACATAACACCTATAGCTAACATAACACCCATGGCTAACATAACACCTATAGCTAACAACACCTATAGATAACATAACACCTATAGATAACATAACACCCATAGATAACATAACACCTATAGCTAACAAAACACCTATAGCTAACATAACACCTATAGCTAATAACACCTATAGATAACATAACACCTATAGCTAACAACACCTATAACTAACATAACACCTATAGATAACATAACACCTATAGATAACATAACACCTATAGCTAACAAAACACCTATAGCTAACATAACACCTATAGATAACATAACACCTATAGATAACATAACACCTATAGCTAACAAAACACCTATAGATAACATAACACCTATAGATAACATAACACCTGTATTCCTCTGACAAAGCTAAACTCTTCGCTCAAACTTTTGCTAGAAACTCCACCTTGGATGATTCCGGTGCTATTCCTCCCTCTCCGCCCTCCTCTCTCTTACTTATGCCTAATATCCTAATCTCTTCTAAAGATGTACTTTCTACCCTCTCTGGGCTTAACACTAATAAGGCGTACGGTCCGGACGGTGTTCCTCCTGTTGTTCTCAAAAACTGTGCTTTCGTGCTGACTCCCTGTCTAGGCAAACTCTTTCGTCTCTGTCTATCCTCTAACGTCTTCCCTTCATGCTGGAAGTTTGCTCACATTCAACCTGTCCCAAAGAAGGGTGACCGCTCTCAACCCTCCAACTATCGTCCAATTGCTCTTATCTCTTGTCTTTCTAAAGTTTTTGAAACTATTCTTGCTTCCAAATTTCTTAAGCATTTCTCTTCTCATAATCTGCTCTCAAATCGCCAGTATGGCTTCCTTAAGGGTCGCTCTACTGGTGATCTTCTTTCATATCTTACTAACTCTTGGTCATCCTCCTTTCGGGACTTCGGTGAGACTTTTTCTATTGCACTAGACATATCGAAAGCCTTCGATAGAGTCTGGCATAAATCTTTAATTTCTAAACTACCCTCCTTCGGTTTCTATCCCTCCATCTGTGCCTTTGTCTCTAATTTCCTTTCCGGCCGTTCCATAGCCGCGGTTGTGGACGGCCATTGTTCACTTCCTCACCCTATAAACTCCGGTGTTCCTCAGGGCTCTGTCCTATCTCCTATTCTCTTTCTAATTTTTATAAATGATCTCTTTAACTGTACCTTAATTCCCATCCAGTCATACGCAGACGACTCAACCTTACACTACTCCATTAGTTTTTCAGAACGCCCCAGCCAGCAATCCCTCAACGACAAACGTAATGAAGCCATAGAACTCTTAAATTCTAATCTAAATACTATTTCCAATTGGGGCAGAGAAAACCTTGTTAACTTTAATGCTTCCAAAACCCAATTTCTCCATCTATCTACCCGTCAGGATCTCCCAGCGGACATCCCTTATTCTTCAACAATACAAAAATCAACCCTTCATCTTCTCTCAATATTCTTGGTGTCTCTTTTTCTTCTGCTCTCATTTGGAAGGACCATATTACCAGTCTTGCTAAGGCAGCCTCCCAGAAGCTGGGTGTGCTCAACCGCCTTAGGGGGTTCTTTTCCCCTGCACAGCTTCTTGCTCTGTACAGGGGCATAGTGCGCCCTTGTATTGAGTATTGTTCACATGTGTGGGGAGGTTCCTCTCACACCGCTCTCCTAGACAAAGTTGAAAGGAAGGCCTTTCGTATCATTAACTCCCGTCCACTCACCAACTCTCTACAATCTCTCTCTCTCCGCCGCAATGTTGCATCTCTCTCGCTATTCTATCGCTACTATAATAATCAGTGTTCCTCAGAGCTATCCCAGTGCATACCACCTCCTTTATGTAGGGCACGTGGTACCCACTTGCAACTCAATCCCACCCCTACTCTGTGCAACTCTCCAACCCAAGAGTGAAACGTTACTCTCAAACTTTCTTCTACTCAACAGCTGAGCTCTGGAACTCTCTCCCAGAATCAGTCTTTCCCTCTTCCTATGACTAAAATTGCTTCAAACTCCGTGTGTCCAGGCATTTTGGCTCGAACGTCCCTTGATTTTGGCCCTGTCACTCTTTCAACTATGGGGGAGGCACTCGCTATAGGCAGTTATACCTTTTGCCTCCCTCAATCACATAGAAAAAAAAAAATAAAATAAAATAACATAACACCTATAACTAACATAACATCTATAGATAACATAACACCTATAACTAACATAACATCTATAGATAACATAACACCTATAACTAACATAACACCTATAGATAACATAACACCTATAGATAACATAACACTTATAACTAACATAACACCTATAGATAACATAACACCTATAGATAACATAACACCTATAGATAACATAACACCTATAGATAACATAACACCTATAGATAACATAACACCTATAGATAACATAACACCTATATATAACATAACACCTATAGCTAACATAACACCTATAGCTAACATAACACCTATAGATAACAACACCTATAACGAACATAACACCTATAACGAACATAACACCTATAACTAACATAACACCTATAACCAACATAACACCTATAGGTAACATAACACCTATAGCTAACATAACACCTATAGATAAACCTCTATACATCAAACACTTATCTAACACCTATAACTCTTTCGTCTCTGTCTATCCTCTAACGTCTTCCCTTCATGCTGGAAGTTTGCTCACATTCAACCTGTCCCAAAGAAGGGTGACCGCTCTCAACCCTCCAACTATCGTCCAATTGCTCTTATCTCTTGTCTTTCTAAAGTTTTTGAAACTATTCTTGCTTCCAAATTTCTTAAGCATTTCTCTTCTCATAATCTGCTCTCAGATCGCCAGTATGGCTTCCTTAAGGGTCGCTCTACTGGTGATCTTCTTTCATATCTTACTAACTCTTGGTCATCCTCCTTTCGGGACTTCGGTGAGACTTTTTCTATTGCACTAGACATATCGAAAGCCTTCGATAGAGTCTGGCATAAATCTTTAATTTCTAAACTACCCTCCTTCGGTTTCTATCCCTCCATCTGTGCCTTTGTCTCTAATTTCCTTTCCGGCCGTTCCATAGCCGCGGTTGTGGACGGCCATTGTTCACTTCCTCACCCTATAAACTCCGGTGTTCCTCAGGGCTCTGTCCTATCTCCTATTCTCTTTCTAATTTTTATAAATGATCTCCTTAACTGTACCTTAATTCCCATCCATTCATACGCAGATGACTCAACCTTACACTACTCCATTAGTTTTTCAGAACGCCCCAGCCAGCAATCCCTCAACGACAAACGTAATGAAGCCATAGAACTCTTAAATTCTGATCTAAATACTATTTCCAATTGGGGCAGAGAAAACCTTGTTAACTTTAATGCTTCCAAAACCCAATTTCTCCATCTATCTACCCGTCAGGATCTCCCAGCGGACTATCCCTTATTCTTCAACAATACAAAAATCAACCCTTCATCTTCTCTCAATATTCTTGGTGTCTCTTTTTCTTCTGCTCTCATTTGGAAGGACCATATTACCAGTCTTGCTAAGGCAGCCTCCCAGAAGCTGGGTGTGCTCAACCGCCTTAGGGGGTTCTTTTCCCCTGCATAGCTTCTTGCTCTGTACAGGGGCATAGTGCGCCCTTGTATTGAGTATTGTTCACATGTGTGGGGAGGTTCCTCTCACACCGCTCTCCTAGACAAAGTTGAAAGGAAGGCCTTTCGTATCATTAACTCCCGTCCACTCACCAACTCTCTGCAATCTCTCTCTCTCCGCCGCAATGTTGCATCTTCCTCGCTATTCTATCGCTACTATAATAATCAGTGTTCCTCAGAGCTATCCCAGTGCATACCACCTCCTTTACGTAGGGCACGTGGTACCCGTCTTGCAACTCAATCCCACCCCTACTCTGTGCAACTCTCCAACCCAAGAGTGAAACGTTACTCTCAAACTTTCTTCTACTCAACAGCGGAGCTCTGGAACTCTCTCCCAGAATCAGTCTTTCCCTCTTCCTATGACTTAAATTGCTTCAAACTCCGTGTGTCCAGGCATTTTGGCTCGAACGTCCCTTGATTTTGGCCCTGTCACTCTTTCAACTATGGGAGAGGCACTCGCTATAGGCAGTAATGCCTTTTGCCTCCCTCAATCACATAGAAAAAAAAAAAAAAATAACATCACACTTATAACTATCAAAAACACATATGACTATCTAACACACACAACACCTAGCAGCCCCAAGACCTAAATCAGGTCAACACATAGAGGGGGGGGGGGGGGGGGGGGGGGTTAAGCGGCGATGGGATTTTTTCTGGGCCCCCTTCTCCCTCAAGTTTACCCTCTGTAGTTTTCAGATGTTAAGACTTTCGGCCCATTAGTTTGGCGATTTTAAGACCTTTCACCCCATTTCTTTGTCAATATTTAGACTTTTCGTGCCCTACAGCTGTCGATATTTTGCTGGCGAGCGATAGCTCTGGGGGGGGGGGGGGTACTTTAAGGATTTATTTTTTTAAGCATGATGTAGGTCTAGGGAGGAAACTAAAATAATAATATATAAATAAATAAATAGACCACTATATTAACCCAATAAATAAATAGACCAATATATTGACCCAATAAATATATAGACCAATATATAAACCCAATAAATATATAGACCAATATATTAACCCAATAAATAAATAGACCAATATATTAACCCAATAATAATAGACAATATATTACCCAATAAATAACCAAAACCAATCAATAAATAGACCAATATATTAACCTTGACCAATATATTAACCCATATAATTATAGACCATATATTAACCCAATATATAAATAGACCAATATATAAATAGCCCCATATATAAATAGACCAATATAAACACAAATAAATAGACCAATATATTAACCCAATAAATAAATAGACCAATATATTAACCCAATAAATAAATAGACCAATATATTAACCCAATAAATAAATAGACCAATATTAACCCAATAAATAAATAGACCAATATATTAACCCAATAAATAAATAGACCAATATATTAACCCAATAAATAAATAGACCAATATATTAACCCAATAAATAAATAGACCAATATATAAACACAAATAAATAGACCAATATATTAACCCAATAAATAAATAGACCAATATATTAACCCAATAATAAATATATATTAACCCAATAAATAAATAGACCAATATATTAACACAATAAATAAATTGACCAATATATTAACCCAATAAATATAATTATAGACCAATATATTAACCCAATAAATAAATAGACCAATATATAAACACAATAAATAAATAGACCAATATATAAACACAAATAAATAGACCAATATATTAACCCAATAAATAAATAGACCAATATATTAACCCAATAAATAAATAGACCAATATATTAACCCAATAAATATAAAGATAGACCAATATATTAACCCAATAAATAAATAGACCATATATTAACCCAATAAATAAATAGACCAATATATTAACCCAATAAATAAATAGACCAATATATTAACCCAATAAATAAATAGACCAATATATTAACCCAATAAATAAATAGACCAATATTAACCCAATAAATAAATAGACCAATATATTAACCCAATAAATAAATAGACCAATATATTAACCCAATCCCCCTTAATGGATGGTGACTCTAGTTAAGGGGAGGTTTTTAGTGTGTTTCCTAGACTTCCATCAAGCTTGAAATTACACCCCCATGACCCCCTTTCAAGATAAATGTGTACATTTTTCGGTAGAAAAATTTCCCGGGCGAAGGCCGGTTCCTCTTAAATTACAGGCTCGCTATCGCTCGCCAGGAAAAAATCGACACCTAAATGGGACGAAAGGTCTTAACAGTGACATAAATGGGGTGAAAGTTCTTAAAATCGCCAAACTAATGGGGCGAACGTCTTAAAATCTCAAAAGCAATGGGGCTAAACATGAGGGAGAAAGGGGTAAAGAAAAAAAATCCCTCGAGTGGAAATCTCCCCTTAATGGTCTGTTTCTATGGCCTTACCAGAATTGGCTGTGTGTGTATAGGGGATAGGGTGGGGTGGGGGGATTATGTACGGTATATATGTGTTATATTTATTGTTATCAGTTAACAGGGTATACATATTTGTTTGGCATATATTTAATAGTTCCATCATTCCTTGGTGGTGTATTTATGTATTTATTACCATATAGTTTAGCCGTGGACTTCCATCTAGCTTAAACAAACATCCCCAAGATCCCCCTTCGAGATCAATTTATACATTATTCGGTAGATAATAACGGCCGGTTCCTCCAAAATTACAGGCTCGCTATCGCTCGCCAGGAGAAAATCGTCACCTAAATTACATGAATGGTTTTAAATAATATCGGCAATGAAATGGGGCGATAGGTCTTATAATCGCCAAACTAATAGTTCGTATGGCATATCTCGAAATTAACACACACTACTACCCCTTCAAACTAGTATTGCCCTCAAGCAAACACACTGGTAGTGGAGGGGGCCGTTATCTGCCTTCTGAATGACAAGCCTCCAATTAGCCATAAAGGAAGGAAGAACGGCAGAACGACAGACAGGCAGAACGGAGAGGAAGGGAAGAACGACAGAACGACACCAGAGACAGACGGACAGAACGGAAGAAAGGAAGGAAGAACGACAGAACGACACCAGAGACAGACAGGCAGAACGGAGAGGAAGGGAAGGAAGGAAGAACGGCAGAACGACACCAGAGACAGACGCGCAGAACGGAGAGGAGGCGAGTGGAAATAAACGGAAGGGAATGGAAGATTGAACGGAAAGGAAGGATCGGAAGCAGGCAGGCAGAATGGAACGGAAACAAACAAGACGATAAACACACAGACGAGACAGAAAGGACAGAAAACAGAGACATACAAGACGGAAAACAGAGATACAAACAAAACAGAAAGCAGACAGGCAGGACGGGAAGAGGACCGACAGGACAGGAAGCAGAGAGACGGACAGTATGGACAGTAAACAGATAGATTAAAAACAGTCAGTTAAGACGAAAATCAAACAGAGAGAATGAAAAACAAACAAACATGATAGAAGACAGAGAGAACGAAAAACAAACCGACAAGGTAGAAGACAGAGAGAACGAGAAACAAACTGACAGAAAAAATGACAGACAAAGAAAGTAAAGACAAGTAAGATAACAGATAAAGAGAGTAAAGATAGGAAACATGACAGATAAAGAGAGTAAAGATAGGAAACATGACATACAATAAAACAGATAGCATGGAAAGCAGGCAAAGAGGACGGAAGCAGGCAAGCATATCCAGGCTCCCAGCAGCAGCAGCCGACACTCTCCTTTATCATATTAAGTCAGGGAAGTAAGCAACCCACCAAAACTACTTACTCCTCCTACAATCCTACAATCCTCCTACAATCCTCCTACTCCTTCAATCCTGGTGCCCTTATTATCAAAAAGATATAAACAAGCTAGAACGAGTTCAACGTAGAGTTACCAAAATGATACCTAGCCTAAAGAACAAACCATACGAAGAGCGAAGAGCGTCTTAGAGAATTAAATCTATTTCCTTTAACCCAGCGCAGATTAAGAGGCGACTTAATTCAAGTGTTCAAAATCATCAAAGGCATCGACAATATGAACTGTAGTAAGTACTTCACTATCGACCAATCTAATTACACGCGGGGAAACGGTTGCAAAATTATTGGTAAATCTTTTAACTCACACGAATCTAAGAATTTCTTCTTCAATCGAGTTGTCAACTTGTGGAATGGGCTTCCCCGAGACGTTATAGACTGCAGCACCGTTGATTCATTTAAATTCCGCCTAGACAAATATCTCGCATCAAACCCGCGACTGACTGCGTTTGTAAATGAATAACTTTATCCTCCCCTCAGTTACTAACCCATATGTCCCCTACTAACTTCCTAGTCCTGCCACGTTAGTGGCAGGGCAGTAGTTCCCTTTCCAATGTTCCCTTACCCACTCTAAACCACTGTTTGGACACTTGATCCTCAGTGTTTTGGAGGACAAGCAACCTAGAAGGGTCACTAGACCTGTTGTTGCTTGATTTCCTTTGTACTCCTTTGTACTCCAACAGCAACCCCTTTTCCTCCCCTACCTCTTCCTCCTCTATCATCAGTACCACCACCATCATCTCCCCTCATTCACTACTAACTCCACCTCCTCCTCCATCAATATTACCCCTACCATCACACCAACTCCTCCACCATCACCAGCAACCCCTCATCCTCCTCTATCATCATTACCACCATCCGCTCCCCTCAGTCACCACCACCACCACCACTAACTCCACCACCATCACCAACTCCACCTCTTCCTCCTCCATTAATATCACCACCACCACAATCTCCCCTCATTCGCTACTACCACCACTACACCAACTCCAAAACCACCACCAACAACCCCTCTTCCTCCTCTATCATCATTACCACCACCATCATCTCCCCTCATTCACTACTACCACCACCACACCAACTCCACCACCAGCAACCATCACCAACTGCACGTCTTCCTCCACCAATATTACCATCATCCTCATCTCCCCTCAATCACCACCACTATCACCATCTACCTTCTTCCCCGACCACAACCACCAACTCCTCATCCTTTTCCATCAATATTACCATCATCCTCATCTCCCCTCCGTCACTACCACCACCAACATCGCACCAACTCCACCATCTCCTTCACCACCACCATCTCCTTTACCACTTCCATCCTCATCACCACCATCAACTTATCCACCCCTTTCTCCTTTGCTACCTCCAGCACTATCCCCCCCCCCCCCCTGCTCCACCACCCCCTCCTCTCTCCCATGCTTCTGCCTCACTTGCATCACTAATATATCAGGCCCCTCACCACAATACTCCCACTGCAACACTATATTATTAGTATTAAAACAACATTATTATTATTATTATTAGTAATATAATAATAATTATTATTAAGGCCTTTTCCCGTCATTTTTCCCGGGGCTAGAAAGTTTTTTATTAAACAGTTATATAAAAAATAAATATAACATAATAAATTGACTTTCATTAACTCCTTCAGCACGATGACGTATTTTTCATCATATTCTAGTTACCGTTAAGCCATATTCTTTAGCTTATAATCTACCTCTAAGATTCAAATCGGTTAATACTATCTTAACAATCCCGCTGAATAACATGGGTTCTTCTTAGACTGCATACAATCGTCTAAACTTAGCCAGAATAGAAGGTTGAAAGGGTGGATTACTGTCCCGAAATGTAGCCACAATAAAGTTGGTGATCAAAAGTTCCCGGGAAAAAAAAAAAAATGCTATTGTGTGTTCGCCATTCTCGTTATTCGAATTACATTGCCCTCACAACATTTGTTTTGTTTGTAATGTGAATTTATTGGTTATACTTTTAATGGTCTCTTGTAAATTATTCCATAAAATGCATCCAGAGTAGGTTAAAATGTAAAACTTGAAAACTAAACAAACCAAACAACAACAAGTAACAGACTTTTTATCTAAATTTGTCTTTGGCTGCGGTGGTCTTAAAAAGTGTCTATTTCTAGTACATTGGAACCACAACACTATTATCACAACATAAAAGAAAGAAAACAAATGCAACGGAAAAACAAATGAAGGAAACATGCTTACATTGAAATGCCAATAGACATACAGTAATGCAAGTAATGGTCGCTCTTCTCTAACCTATTCCAATCTTTGAACTTTTACTACCATGTTCTAAAGCATCTAGAATATGATTAAGAGTTATAAATGTATTGCCTTGTTTGGAATGTAATAATGATTCATATAGGTGCGTTGCAATTAGTATTTACGATACCTGTGTCAATGAATATATCTATCTATTTAACCCTTTGAAAATTGCGACGCATTTTGACAGTTTATGCTGGCTATCATTAGAGGATTTTATACAATTTAAGAAGGATCTGTGGGCATCATAAGGGTAAAGACTATCTCTGACTTCCATATATCCTTCCTAATCAGAACAAAATCGTCTAATAATAACTGGAAAACAGAAAAGAAACGCGTATTGGATCTTGAAAGGTCTAAGTGCCATATATTCGTACCAATAAAACTACCCATCTATAAATATATCTAACTATCTACTTGCCTAGCTATGTAACTGTCCATCTATCCATCAAATTATCTTCCCATGTATATCAAATGGACAACGAAATGTAAAACTCTGATGAATCTTATTAGCATTGTCAATCATACCGCCATCACCAATCATTCGGTTACCATGCTAATCAGCCTACTGCACTGGCCCGCTCATCTTTAATAATGTTACTAACATCATCATTAAGGGGGGATGGGCGTATTTATTTGCTCATGTATATATATTTTATTATTCTATTTTTAGTTTCCTCCCTAGACCTCCATCAAGCTTAAAAAAAAAAAAATCCAGAAGACCCTCCTTCAAGGTAAATTTCTACATTTTTCGATAGAAAAATTTCCCGGCCAAAGGTCGGTTCCTCTTAAAATACAGGCTCGCTATCGCTCGCCAGGAAAAAATCAACACCTAAATGACACGAGAAGTATTAATATAACCAAAGAAAAGGGGCGAAAGGTATTACAATCGTCAAACTAATGGGAAGAACGTCTAAAAATCTGAAAACTAATGGGGCTAAACATGAGGAAAAAGAGGGACCAGAAAAACGACCCATCTCCCCTTAATACTATCATCTTCACCAATACTGTCACCATCACTACCTATACTGTCACCATCACCATTATCACGCCACCATTTGTGTTTATTGGTATCGTTATCGTTAATTATAATTATGCCAAAATATTTAAAAACACTAACCTCTTAAAAAATAAAAAAAGACGAGCAATCGGGCTAGTATTCCTATCATCTGGGGAGACTCAGCCAGGGAATAGAGGACGACAGATACATCCCATTTGCTCTAGCCCTTCTTTAGTTACAGAGGGCAGAGCTAAACATGTCAGGCCTACCTATAATAAACAGGTTTTAGTAATTGTTCACCCTTGCTATCTATCGTAAATTCGTAAGTCACTAATATTATGCCAACTGTTATCGTTACCTTAACCCCTTCACCACCATCACCTAATTGTCATCATATTCTGGTTATCATCAGGCGATTTTCTTTCGTTTATTATCTACTGTACCTATACGATTCAAATAGGTAAACATGATCTCAATATACCCTCTTAGTAGGCTACCATAGGTCCTTCTTAAGCTGCATACAAACATATTATTTTAGCCAGAATTAAAGGTAAAAAAGCGTCATGGCGCTGAAGGGGTTAATTATACAGTATGGCATAACTTATAACTATCATCAATCATCAGTGTTTATTATATGGTCATCAACACCTTCATCTATAGCCAATGTTCTTCATTACCGTCAATCTAAAATCAGCCATCTGAGTTCTATTGTTATTAACCTTTGAGGATCATGACGCGCTTTGACAGTTGATTCTGTCTATCATCAAACGATTGTATTCAGCTTAGGGTGAACTTGTGGGAGCTAATGAGTTACATGAGATAGTACTTACCCCTTTGGTTCCCAGATATCCTTCCTAAATTGCACAGAATCTTCTAATGATAACCAACATCAAATGTAAAAATGCGTCTTAGATCCTCAAGGGGTTAAGCCTAAGATAAGTAATATCACAAGTATCTTAATATTATTACCATTGTTATTATTTATTCCTTCAATCAAAAGACGATTTCAGAACTAAATTAATGCAGTTGATAGATGTGTAGTTGAGCTTTGGCGGGACCTCTAGTAATCAAATGGTTACAGACGTTCTCAATCAACCATCTAACTCTGTCTGGTCCTTTCTAAATCAAATCAAATCACATAATTGGAAGCTGGATTAAAACTAAATTTAGATTCATCTGAAAGAAAGGTTTAGTCAATATTTAACCGCTCATATTATATTATTGTGATATTCTGTAATTATTATTGAGGCTTTTGACCGATCCAGGCATATTCGAGTAATATATGTTTAGTTCGCTCCCTAGACTATGAGAAACGCCCCCCCCCCCCCCCCCCCCCGCCCCGACGTCTTTCAAACTTTAAAAAAAAAAAAAATCTTTATGTTAAATATGAACATATTTCGGTAAGCAAATGTCCCAATAGAAGGATAGCGTCTCGATGTATTTTGCAATATATTTTCAATAATTATTTCTGATTATTTAGCGATATATTTTGGAATTATTTAGCAATTATTGTTACCGTATATATTACGCAACGATATATTTCTGAACTATCAAGATAATTGTCGACGCTTAAACTAGGATATTTCAGCTAATATTTGGTACAATAAATATAAAATAGTTCACCGTACCAGTGATTGTGCCCAAACAAAAATAGTTTTGAAATTGAATTGATAAAAATGGAAATTGGCCTCCACTCTCTACGCTCGCAGCATATTAAACACGTCATGCAATCTACACGGATTTTGTCCACCTAAAACACACACACACACACACACACACACACAATAAACCGATTATTATTATAATTATTATTATTACACACACACACACACACACACACACACACACACACACAAAATAAACCGATTATTATGTATTACAATTATTGTTATTATTACTAATATTATTTTATTATTATTATTATTACACACACACACACACACACGCACACACCACATACGCTTACAACTAAAACTACGCTAAATAATGTCATTTACGCCCACGGTCAAGCCAAAATATATAGGAGCCAAAAGTGGAGTCTGATAAACATAGCAACCAAACAGTTTTATCTCCGTGTCCATTACTGTTCGGAAGTGAAAGTTTTAAAACGAGGAAAAAACAGGGCTATTTATTTTCGGGGGGAGGGAGGGGAGAGAGAAAGAGAGGAGAGGAGGAGGTGGCTGATAGGGGAGTGGATGGAGGCAAGGGAGGGGGGATGGCTGAGAGGGACGAGGAGGGAGGAATGGGGGGGGGGGGAGATGGGAGGGGACGGAGGAGTACAAAGGAGTACAAAGGAAATCAGCAACAACACTAGGCTGCTTGTCCTCCAAAACACTAAGGATCAAGTGTCCAAACAGTGGTTTAGAGTGGGTAAGGGAACATTGGAAAGGGAACTACTTCCCTGGAACTAATGTCCGTGGCAGGATTAGGAAGTTAGTAGGGGACAGATGGGTTAGTAACTGAGGGGGGGATAAAATAAAGTTATTCATTTACAAACGCAGTCAGTCGCGGGTTTGATGCCAGATATTTGTCTAAGCGGAGTTTAAATGAATCAACGGTGCTGCAATCTATAACGTCTCGGGGAAGCCCATTCCACAAGTTGACAACTCGATTGAAGAAGAAATTCTTAGATTAGTGCGAGTTAAAAGATTTACCAATAATTTTGCAACCGTTTCCCCGCGTGTAATTAGATTGGTCGATAATGAAGTACTTACTACAGTTCATATTGTCGATGCCTTTGATGATTTTGAACACTTGAATTAAGTCACCTCTTAATCTGCGCTGGGTTAAAGGAAATAGATTTAATTCTCTAAGACGCTCTTCGTATGGTTTGTTCTTTAGACTAGGTATAATTTTGGTAACCCTACGTTGAACTCGTTCTAGCTTGTTTATATCTTTTTGGTAAGAAGGGCACCAGGATTGAACGCAGTATTCCAGAAGAGGGCGGACTAAGGAATTGTAAAGGGTTAGGATAACTTCTTTGGATTTATGCTCAAATGACCTGCCTATAAAGCCAATTATTTTGTTTGCATTCTTAACAACTTCTGAACATTGTTGACTCGGTTTTAGGTTACTCGATATTGTTACTCCCAGATCGGTTTCTCTGTTTACATTCTTAAGTTGAGTGCCATTCATCGAATAGTTTGCTTCCTCATTTAGGTATCCGATATGTAGTACTTTACATTTATCCGCATTGAAACTCATTTGCCAAATTTGGGCCCAACATGACAATTTATCTAGATTGTGTTGCATATCGTCAACTTGTTCTTTTGAGAGTACGCTATTTGCAATTTTTGTATCGTCAGCAAATTTTGAGATTGTACAGGTGAGACCCTCATCTATGTCGTTGATATAAATTAGAAAGATAATTGGTCCTAGTACCGATCCCTGGGGTACCCCGCTACTTACATTGGTCCATTTAGATGCCTTACCGTTTATGACTACTCTTTGCTTTCTGTCGCTGAGCCAATTTTCTATCCATTTCAACACACCGTCTTGTATTCCATGCGCTTTTAGTTTTAGCAGTAAACGTTTGTGGGGAACTTTGTCAATTAGTGTCCAACCTAATTGGATTAGGAGGGAGGGAGGTAGAGACGTGGAAGGGACGAAGGGGGGAGGGAGGGGGAGATCTGGAGGGACGGAGAGACGATTGGTGGCTGATATGTGGAGAGGAGAAAGGGGAAAAGGAAGGAGAGTGGAAGGGAACACGGAGGGAGGAGGAGGAGGTGGTGCTGGGAAGAGTGGGGAAGGGAGAGAGGAGGGAGGGGAAGGGACGGAGGAGAGAAGAGGGGATAACTAGGAGAATATAGGGGAGGAATGAAAGGAGGAGAGAGGAAGAGGTGGCTGGAATGGTGAATAGAGGAGAGAAGAGGATGGGTGGCTGGAAGGGAAGGAGAAGAGCAAGAGACAAAAAGGATGGAAGGGATGAGGTTGAGATGGGGAGTGTAGGGATAGAGAGGAGGAGGTAAAGAAAGGAGAAAAGGAAGACGGAGAAAGGAGTAAGTAGAGAGAGGAAGGAGAGCAGAATGTGGAAAGTGGGTAGGGGGTTATGCCATGTATACTGTAAATAACACCCCGTTATTTAACATTAATATCAAATACAAATCCCAATGTACATAAACAATTGAAAGCATTATGGCCCTCCCAGGATTCGAACTCGGGACACCACACCCAGAACATAAGCACCTAAACCATTACACCACCAACACAGTTACCAGACAGGGAGGTTGGGTGTATACACAGACAAAGTTGGGATATGCAGCGGCTTCCTGCATTTAGCATTTCATCCTTTTAATGAGACTGGAATGATTAGACCTTCCTACAATATTGTTTTATTAATAAACAATTATATATTCTTTTACACATACTTTTTTCCCATAGGCTATTCGGGCAAGCGATTAATATATATATATATATATATATATATATATATATATATATATATATATATATATATATATATATATATACGGTAGAGAGAGAGAGAGAGAGAGAGAGAGAGAGAGAGAGAGAGAGAGAGAGAGAGAGAGAGAGAGAGAGAGATACTAACCATAGAACGATATAGATAAATGTATAGGTAGATAGATACATACATACACACATACAGTATATAGATAGAGAGACAGAGATAACATCTATTACTGCAGGTGCAATTCGGTATAACTATATTTCTGGGAAGCCTTGCTGAATGGTTAAGGGAGCCCACCTCGCTTTTTTATCTTTCTCTCCCTCTCTATTTGGCTTGTATCCATTCGGCCCCATTCAGCGTACTGTTTTAAGATGTTTACACCCATCCAGGTGTCAATATTTTCCTGGTGAGCGGTAGCGAGCCAGCATATATATTTTTTGTTTTGAGAGCAAGCTAAATTTGTACATTTTTCCATAGAAAAATGTCTGCGCCGTAGCAAAATGAACTGGATTACTATAGTCCTTTTTGAGTTACAGAGGTTGAGTCAAGATTTCTGGTCTAGCTATAATAAACAGGTAATGTTAGAGATCGATAATTATATCAAAAGTAATCTCAGGCAGTGAAACACAAAAGTTGTCAAGTGTGATACAACAAACATGTGAAGATACAATACAGCCAATTGTAAACATGTGAAGATACAATACAGCCAATTGTAAACATGTGAAGATACAATACAGCCAATTGTAAACAATAATTCATGTATTCAAATAGCGAAATCATAAGTCGAACAACGTGTAAATCAGTATAATTAAGTTTTTAATAATGACTAGCACAAAACAAAAATAAATAAAATATACCAATAAATATACCGTAACAAAAATCATATATGAAAAATTCAACAAAGAACAAAACAGAGCAACAGTAGCATGGCCAACAGTGACAACACAAAGCAACAGTAGCATGGCCAACAATGACAACACAATAAACAGCATCGGCGATAACCAAAGCAACAACAGTAACACTTAGGCCCGAATTCAGAACAGTGGTTTAAACCTCGGATTTCGGGGCAGGTTTAAACCCGGGATAGAGATTACTGGATCCTGGATCGAACACAAAGGTTTATCCGTATTCAGAACACGGGCTTAAGATCGAGATCGAGTAATCCACGGCTTAAAACTTTGTTTAAGGGGAGATCTCCACTGGAGGGATTTTTTTCTTGACCCCTTTCTTCCTCATTTTTAGCCCCATTGCTTTTGATATTATAAAATGTTTGCCCCACTAGTTTAGCGATTTTAAGAACTTTCACCCCATATTAAGACCTTTCGTGCAATTCAGGTGTCGATTTTATCCTGGCGAGCGATAGCGAGCCTGTAATTTAAGAGGAACCGGCTTTCAGCCGGGACATTTTTCTACCGAAAAATGTACAAATTAATCTTGAAAGGGGGTCTAGGGGGTGTAATTTTAAGATTGATGGAATTCTAGGGAACGAACTAAAAACCTCCCCTTAAGTCGAAGGTTTGCAACAGCCAATCACAGTGCCGTACGGAATGCAGTTATCCAATAAGCACATGAATGAGCCATGTTATCTATATGATATATTTAATGCCGTCACTGCCTATTTTAAAAGTTTAATACGTAAAGCATGGCCTGTGATTGGCTAAGCGAGTAATACGTAAAGCATGGCCTGTGATTGGCTAAGCGAGTCAGTCGGCCTTCATTCTCGCTTACTTCTTGTGTTTATTTTGTCTTTATTTCGCTTGTGTTTACTTTATGATATATACTGTACATTATTATTGTGTTTCCTGTGATATTTAATAGCTCTTTAGATTCGGATAGCACTGTAATTTATCAAGTAATCATTAAAATTGCTTACACCACATATCTAGTTTGAATAAATAAGGAACAATACAGATAATAAGTAAATGATCAGAGTACTGATAAACTACCCAATCATGAGCGTGCTGCTGCTTCCACTGACTTTCACTTGTACCGAAATAGGCTACGTGGATTCATGTGGCTTGTTTTAAGTAATAGCGAGCGATATAGTCATACTGACCATGTTTTTTATATATGCTCAACTTTATCACAGGGATTGTGATATATTAATAGCATGACCGGAAGCTAAAGGGGCCGAATTAAGACCAATTAATTTCGAAGTGAGAACGAAAGTGTTGGCTACGTGAGATAGTGCTATTAACATCTGTGTTACGGGCAACATTACTCTATTCCACCCCTTAAACCTAACTTATACTTTGTTACTACATCTACCGCATGCTCAGTGCTGTTAATACCCAGTCAAATGGACAAATATATATAGTATACATAGCTCTACTGAAATACGTTGTAACCATTAACTATGTAGGCGAAAACAGTAGACTAACCAATGTGACTCGTTATATAAACTATGCATCATTACAACCTACTAGGCTAGTAAAAAGACAACTCATGTCTCAAATAACTCTTATCCTACTTGTTAAATGCATTTGCAAATAATGGTTCACTTGTGATTCCTTATATATTTTAAGCTATATATTTTAATTCGTACAAAGGATTAACATTGTGCATGGATACAGTAAATAATTATATTGGCTGTGCAACATGTAATGGCCTAATAATATTGGTTCTATGGTAACCTAATACACGTGTATCGTATCTAATAAATGTTCGCGGACATTTAAATATAATATGTGTATTATTCAGCTTAGAAGCATCTCAGGTTATCAAGATATTAGCAACTATTATCGAATAACTACATCAGTGGTTAGGGTACGGCAGTGCTTCGTTCGTGTGGCACCTATTATATAATTATTAGTAGGCTATGCTTCGACAATTTCCAACGTAATTTAAAAGCTGTTGCCGTTTTTTACAATATATTGGAATCGGTTTAATGCCAGTTTGAGTTAGTTGGAAATAATAATATGATATTATATCGGCGAGTAGAAGCCTTCGATCGATCGTCTGTCAAGCCTCCCGCTGGTTTAAGGGGAGGTTTCTAGTGTGTTGCTTAGACCTCCATCAAACTTAAAATTACATCCCCTAGACCCCCTTTCAAGATAAATTTGTAAATTTTTCGGTAGAAAAATGTCCCGGCTGAAAGCCGGTTCCTCTTAAATTACAGGCTCGCTATCGCTCGCCAGGATAAAATCGACACCTAAATTGCACGAAAGGTCTTAAATTTGACAGAAATGGGTTGAAAGTTCTTAAAATCGTCAAAATAATGGGGCGAACGTCTTAAAATTAGAAAAGCAATGGGGCTAAACATGAGGGAGAAAGGAGTCAAGAAAAAACTCCCTCAAGTGGAAATCTCCCCTTAAACCTCGGATTGACTGCCTGAGCTGCATTCTTACACTTGTCATTACTTATTAATATAATCCTTGCTTAGAATGCCTCCAAACACTCTGCAAATAATGAGTGCCAGTCTTTGTTATTTTATATTATGGGTTCCTTGTGGATTAGTGTAAGCAATCATGAGTAATTTAAGGTTTTTATAACTTCGATCTAGAGTCAAACCTACCCTCCCGCAAGTTTAAACCTCGGATCGAGTAATCCGCGGATTGACTGGATAAGCGGCTCAGGATTTCATTCTGAATACCGATAGTCCTGGATTGAGTTTCAAGCTCGGGTTTAAACCAGCGAGGAGGTTTAAACCACTGTTCTGAATTCGGGCCTTATAGTTCATAGCGCACACACCAACAGTATCACCACCATCACCAACACCATCCACCATCACCAACACTATCCTCACTTACACCAGTCACCAACCCCACCAATACCAATTATCATCACCATACAAACTTTTTCGAGTCCTCCTCCTCCCTCATGTTTAGCCCTATTAGTTATGAGATTTCAAGAAATTTGCCCCATTAGTTTGGAGATATTCAGATCTTTTGCCCAATTTCTTTGCCAATATTAAGACCTTTCATGCCATTTAGGGGTCGATTTTTTGTCCTGGGGAGCGAGCCTGAATTTGAAGAAGAATCGGCCTTTGGCCGGGACATTTTTCTACCGAAAAATTAACACATTTATATCGAACGGGGGTCTTGTGGGTGTTTTTTTTTTTAAAGTTTGATGGAGGTTTAGAGAGCAAACTAAACCCCCTCCTTAAACCATTGAACCGAATCAGTAAATTATGCTGCACAATACCGTCTGAGCTCCCTTAACCCTTTCGCTGCGGGTGACGTTCTGGAACGTCCTGGCAATTTGCAGCAATTTCCAGGCTTTAAAAGCCTGTAAAAAACGTAAAAATTGAGTGTAAGTGGGCGGGAGTGTGAGGGGCACACTTCCGATCCTCAGAGCAGCCGGCGGCCCACTGAGGTAGACTGTGACTCGCGCGGGTCTCTCACTGCCTCTCACAACAGTGTTACCAAGCGAGCGAGAGCTAACAAATAGCGGGTTTCCCTCGTTTCTATGGCACCGCTGCGGGTGAACCAGGCCACCTACGAGGCCCATTCTGGTCTCATTTTGAAGCTATTTTCGCCTAGTTTTCGCCAGAATACAGTTAATTTAATGCAGATGCTTGATTTATCATTCAGGAGTGCCTAAATATGCCCTAACTAGCCCAAAACACCCCGCAGAGAAAGCGTTAAAGTACTATGGCTACTGGTTTATTCGTTCGTTCACTGGGGATCTAGTCAAGGGGGGATTTTCTTTACTATCCTTTTCTCTACCTAGTAGTTAGTACCTTAGCAGTGTAGATATCCAAACTGCTATTCTGGGACCACAAGGTCTATTACAGTTTGTAAGTCCTTTGCGTATACACCACCTGCACTACCACCATCACCACCAACAACCAAAAGCTACACACAACTTACACCACCACCATCACCACCAACAACCACAACTACACACAACTTACACCACCACCATCACCACCAACAACCACAGCTACACACAACTTACACCACCACCATCAACAACCACAGCTACACACAACTTACACCACCACCATCACACCCAACTATAACTAACAAAGACACTACCAACAACATATACTAATACATACAGTCAGTAATGGAATATGCTAGCCCCACTTGAGCTTCTAACCTCACTGAAACTCATCACAATACTCTACAAACTATCCAGAACAAAGCCCTCAAAATAATCACAGGCTGCTACAGCTACCACACCTACAGACCACATGCACCAGGACACCAAAGTCCTGACAATCAAGGATCACCTTGACATGAGCGGCATACAAATTATCGCCGCAGCCTCCACAAGCCAACACTACCCACTACACTACATGTCAGAACACCCCCACACACCAAGATATATCAATACAACACCTAGCATTCGTTATTATACAGAAATACTGCCATCACTCCCCCTTTGCTCACTCCTAAACCTGCTTGCAGAAATATATCCATTCTCAAATCACCCATTGATCCATCCAGTCATTAAAGACAACACTCAGCTACATGTACGGTCCCATGAGATCCATCCCTCAGAAACCCTCATTTCCCGTGAGGACAGAGACCACCTGGCTAAGCTGAGATGTGGGCACCATCCAGCCCTTCTGAGTTATCGGAAGGGGCTGGATGACTCCGTCCGGGACACCTGCCCAGGTTGTAACACAACACCTCATACTATTAAACACATTATGGAAGACTGCATAGCACATAATCACTTACGCTACCACCAACCACACCAATACTACCACCATCACCACCAACTACCAGAACTACGCCACCACCACCACCAACAACCACAATTACACCACCTACAATATCACCATCACCACCAACAACCACAATTACACCACCTACAATATCACCATCACCACCAACAACCACAATTACACCACCTACAATATCACCATAACCACCAACAATATCCTCTACAAAAACAACAACAAAACCAGCCACCGCGGAGATCCAGGATGTAATTTGTACAGACAATAGGAGCACCCCGTTAAAGTTGCCAGTATTGTTGTGCTAGTGACCAGTTGTGGCAAAATGGGTGGTGAAATTCTCGTTAACCAGTCCATAAACTCGTGAGTGTGCGTGTGCGTGTGCGTGTGTGTGTGTGTGTACGAGCGGTTGTGTGTTTATTGGTACAAATCTCTGGATATTTGTAGGTTTACAGGTACATGAGGTTTGGGGCGACAGTTAATCGGTACACACCTCTTTAAAATACGTCGAAATGGAGTGTTTTCGGTTAGGTTAGGTTAGGTTAGTGTAATTTAAGTTTAAAAATCGAAAAATGTACTCGTAAGCATGCACCAAATTGATATGTACCGATAAACGCCAACCGCTCAGGGGGGGGGGGGGGTTGTGTGTGTGTGTGTGTGTGTGTGTGTGTGTGTGTGTGTGTGTGTGTGTGTGTGTGTGTGTGTGTGTGTGTGTGTGTGTGTGTGTGTGTGTGTGTGTGTGTGTGTGTGTGTGTGTGTGTGTGTGTGTGTGTGTGTGTGTGTGTGTGTGTGAGAGAGAGAGAGAGAGAGAGTTAGTTAAAGGAATAGTTAGTATCTCAAAGACCTTTCAGCCATTCCGGGGAGATTCTCGAAGTGGAAGATTGCATAGACCACATTGCGTAGGGCACTACACTCATTGCAGAGTGTGCAATATACTATCTACTATCTTCATGAACTGCTCTACTGAAGAACTATTTATAACTTCTGAGTGAAAGTTCATTCCAGGTAGAAAAGATCCTATAATATGTGAAAAAGTTTCCACAAATACTAGTGCCAAACTTTTCAAATACCAACGACCAGCTATGGTTGCGTGTTGTGTTCATATTGAGGCTAAACATTTAGCTATAATCCACATCGTCAAACCCATAAAGTATTTAAAAAATTAAATGACTTGACCACGTCATCTGCATTTTCCAACGGAAAGAGATCAAGATCTCTCAACCGGTCCTCTTAACTCGGTCTTTAAAGCGACGCAATAATCTTTGTAGCCCTAGCTTGTATTCTTTTCGGTCGCTCTATATCTTTCCTGAGTGCTGGAGACCAGAATTGAGCAGCATATTCCAGGAAAAACTGTATCAGAGCATTGTAAGTGTTAACCCTTTCACGCATTTATGACGCAGAGGTTGCCAGATTAGCAATAAGAAATAGAGTTCTCTCACTCTTATAATTACCTCTCCAAAATTAGTTTTCTGCCCACAGCTAACTCAAAGACAACTGCAGAGTGCAGAGGTTGAAGTAACTAAACTAAAGGTTTATAAATACCCGTGATGGTGACAAAGGCTTTAAAGTATCCCCAATAGGCTCAAAATCGCGTCATATGTCGGAGAGGGTTAAGACTATTTCTTTAGTTCTATACTTGAACTGCCTCTTAATATATCCCAGTAATTGCTAAGCTGTCTTCTCTTACTTCAATGCACTGCTTGGAAATCTTTAAGTCACAGCTAATCAGAAACAGAAATCCTTTTCCAAGCCAGTCACTCATCAGAAAACAAATGTGTAGATGACAAGAAAAATACGAAAGGAAATGGAAGCAGAAGGGATAGACAAAGACGCGTAGGAAATGTAATATAAACAAGAATAAATGGTAAACTTGCGGTACTTTAAACAACCATCTGCGAAACAAATGAAGATATTATAGGAAAGGAAACCGTAATTAAGGGGGGATATCCACTGGAGGGATTTTTTTCTCGACTCCTTTCTCCCTCATGTTTAGCCCCATTAGTTTTCTAATGTTAAGACGTTCGCCCCATTATTTTGACGATTTTAAGACCTTTCAACCCATTTCTGTCAATTTTAAGACCTTTCGTGACATTTAGGTGTCGATTTTATCCTGGCGAGCGATAGCGAGCCTGTAATTTAAGAGGAACCGGCTTTCAGCCGGGACATTCTTCTACCGAAAAATGTACAAATTTATCTTGAAAGAGGCTCAAGGGGGTGTAATCTTAAGCTTGAAGGATACCTACGGACCAAACTAAAAACCTCCCCTTAAGACCAATATAAGCGAGAACAAATAAAATAAAATGACATGGGCAAATCTAAACAACAAATAATCCAAAAGCGAACTGATAAGACGAATATATAAAATGAAGGGAAAATTGAAAAAAAAAACTCAAATCATTATAGAAAGAAGAGAGACAAAATATCGATAATGCAATATTTTTTATTTTTTTATTCTTTTTTTTAAATCCATAGAGCGAATGAAAAGACATGTAATACTGAGAAACCGACAAAACCTGACAGCCAACGAACCCTCATACCCTCCAATCACTTACAACACACTCACATCGCTCGTATATTAAGGGGGGTGACCTGTTTTGGTTCTGTCCTTTTCTATCTTTCTCTGGCTTGTATCCATTTGGCCCCATTCAGCCTACTGTTTTAAGACGTTTATCCCCATCCAGGTGTCATTTTTTTACTGGTGAGCGGTAGCGAGCCAGCATATTTTTAATTTTTGTTTGACAGCAGGCTAAATTTGTACATTTTTCGATAGAAAAATGTCCCCGGCGAAGCCGGATTTCTTCATATAATGCTGGCTCGCTATCGCTCGCCAGGAAGAAATCGACACCTAGATGGGGATAAACGTCTTAAAAATAGTTGGTTGATCAGGCCCGAATGGATACAAGCCAGAGAAAGAGAGAAAAGGACAGAAATAACAAAAAGCAGGTCACCCCCCTTAATCCACTGCTATATCCCTTTCCAATATTCTAAGGGGAGATGGGCCGTTTTTCTGGACCTTCTGTTCCCTCGTGCTTAGCCCCATTAGTTTTCAGATTTTATGCCGTTCGGCCCATTATTTTGGCGATTTTAACAACTTTCGCCCCATTTCGTTGTCAATTTCAAGACCTTTCGTGCCATTTAGGTTTCGTTATTTTCCTGGCGAGCGATAGCGAGCCTGTAAATTTATAAGAAAGCTTTTTCGGTCGGAACATTCTTCTACAGAAAAATTTACAAATTTATCTTGAGGTGGTGACTAGATGGTGTTTTTTAAAGTTTAAGGGAGGTCTTGCGAAGAAACCAAAACATATGAATACATACGGTTATAGACCAAGAAACAGCCCATCTCTCCTTAATCACACACAACCGTCTAATATCCTCTAGACCATCCTAATACACCTCCCCTTTCGATCACAAACTACGCACTATAATATGTTTTATGTGTATGAAGGAGACAATGGGCAAAGCTGCCTGTAACAAGTGTCTCTTCCAAAGTTGAAAGAGTGAGCCAACTTATTGTAATCCCAGTAGCTTTGAATCCTCATCTCGGTTATCTCCATACCTGAAATCCCCACCCATATATTCTCCACCTATTCTTAAATCCCCACCCCTTGTTATCTCATCCCCAGTAATCCCCATCAGTGTAATCTCCACTACCCGTAATCCCCTCTATCGTAATCCCCCCATTGAGTAATCTCCAACACAGCCGTCTCTCACTGGCTTAGCAGAGGAGAGGCATTCACAGATTATTTCCTGGTGTCAGTGTTGTTGTTGTTATTGTATGAGAGAGAGAGAGAGAGAGAGAGAGAGAGAGAGAGAGAGAGAGAGAGAGAGAGAGAGAGAGAGAGAGAGAGAGAGAGAGAGAGAGAGAGAAGAGAGAGAGAGAGAGAGAGAGAGAGAGAGAGAGAGAGAGAGAGAGAGAGAGAGAGAGAAGAGGCAAAACTGTCTGTGACGAGTGCCTCCTCCAGAGTTGAAAGAATGAGGAATGTTCGAGCTAAAATGTCTGGACACACGGAGTTTGAAGCAATTTAAGTAATAGGATGAGGGAAAGATGGAGTCAGGGGGACAGTTCCAGAACTCGGCTGTTAAATAGAAGAAAGATTGGGAGCACCGTTTCACTCTTGAGTAGGAGGGTTGTACAGAGTAGGGGTGGGACTGTGTTGCAAGCTTCTGGGAGGCCGCCTTAGCAAGACTGGTAATATAGTCCTTCCAAGTGAGAGCAGAAGAAAAAGAGACACCGAGAATACTGAGGGAAGATAAAGGTTTGATTTTTGTATTGTTGAAGTATAAAGGATAGTCCTCTGGGAGTTCACAACGGGTTGATAGATGGAGAAATTGGGTTTTAAAAGCATTAAAGGCAACCAGGTTTTCTCTGCCCCAATTGGAAATGGTAGTTAAATCAGAAGATAAGTGTTGCATGGCTTCATAACGTTTGTTTTTTGAGGGATTGCTTGCTGGGGCATTCTGGAAAACTAATTGAATAGTGTAAGGTAGTCGTCTGCATATGAATGGATAGGACTGGAGGTACAGTTGAGAAGATAATTTATGAAAATTAGAAAGAGAATTGGAGACAGGACAAGAGCCCTGAGGAACACCAGAGTTGATAGTATGAGGAAGTGAAAGATGGCCGTCCACAACCGCAGCTATGGAACAGCCGAAAAGGAAATTAGAGAAAAAGAAACAGATGGAGGGATAGAAACCGAAGGAGGGTAGTTTAGAAATTACGATATTTGTGCCAGCCTCTATCGAAGGCCTTCGATATGTCTAGTGCAATAGAAAAGGTTTCACCTCCCGAAAGGAGGAGGACCAAGAGTTAGTAAGATATGAAAGAAGATCACCTGTAGAGCAACCCTTAAGGAAGCCATACTGGTGATCTGAGATTAGATTATGAGAAGAGAAATGCTTAAGAAATTTGGAAGTAAGAATAGTTTTAAAAATTTTAGAGATACAAAAGATGAGAGCAATTGGAGGGTTGAGAGCGGTCACCCTTCTTTGGGACAGGTTGAATGAGAGCAAACTTCCAGCAAGAAGGGAAGACGTTAGAGGAGAGACAGAGACGGAAGAGTTTGCCGAGGCAGGGAGTCAGCACAAAAGCACAGTTCTTGAGTACAACAGGAGGAACACCATCCGGACCGGACCGTACTCCTTCTTAGTATTAAGTCCAGAGTGGGTAGAAAGTACATATTTAGTCTAGAGATTAGGATATTAGGCATAAGTGGGAGAGAGGGGGGCGGAGAGGGAGGAATAGCACCGGAATCATCCAAGGTGGAGCTTCTAGCAAAATGTTGATCAATGAGTTCAGCTTTGTCAGAGGAAGTGATGGTTGTACCATCTGAGTGGAGAAGAGGAGGGAAAGACGAGGAAGATTTTTTTTTGGAGAGGTTTTTGGCTAGATGCCAGAAAGCTTGGGAAGAGTTGAGTTGGATATTGCAGTGTATTTATTATTGATGAAAGAGAGTTTGGTGAGTTGAAGAACAGATTTGGCTTGATTCCAGGCAGAAACATAGGAAGAGTGTGATTCTTGAGCCTGAAGGCGTCGTCGGTATGAGAAGCTATAGAAGTGACGATGTTAAGTAAACTTTAAGTGATGTACTTTTCTGTGTGGTGTAAGTGGTGTTGTGAGTGGTGGTAGTGGTAGTATTGGTGGAAGGTGGGTGGTGGTAGTAGTGGTGTAAATGGTGGTAGTTGTAGTATTGGTGGTAGAGATGGAAGGTGTGGTGGAAGTATTGGTGTGAGTGGTGGTAGTGGTAGTATTGGTGGAAGGTGTGGTGTGGGTGGTGGTAGTAGTGGTGTAAATGGTGGTAGTTGTAGTATTGGTGGTAGAGATGGAAGGTGTGGTGTGAGTGGTGGCAATGGTAGTAGTGGTGTAAGTGGTATTGGTGGTAGTAATGGTAGTATTGGTGGTAGAGATGGAAGGTGTGGCAGTAGTTGTGCTAGTAGTGGTGGTATAGTCGATTCGCTGTAAGTAGGCGAGACATCACGACCTCTAACCTCTGTAACTCAAAAACGGCTAGAGTAATCGAGCTAATATTTGTATAATTTGGGAATAGTCAGTCAAGGAATAGATGTGGACATTTACAGCCAATTTGCTCTAGCCCTTTTTGAGTTATAGAGGATAGAGGTCATGATTTTTCGTCTACTTACAGCGAATAGACTATACTAGTGGTAGTATTGGTGGTAGTGATGGAAGGTGTGGTGTGAATATAAGGACAATTTACCCTCCTGTCTGTCGGGTGCCAGTAGTTGCAATTGGTTTACTGTGTTGCAGGTGTATATAGCCTGATGGGCTTGTATTGCACGTGTCGAGTCGCTGAATGGTCTTTGTTTTGCATTCATTGTTTTGACGGTGTGTGTGTATGTGTGTGTGTGTGCGTGTGTGTGTAAATGTGTGCGCGTGTGTGTGTGTTACTCAGTTACTTGTTCGTCAAGGGGAATCCACGCAATGCGAGCTAAGCTCATTATTATCGCGCCTCCTTAACTGGGAATGTATTGCGTGAAATGCATGTTAAGTGTTTTATGTACTGTTGGAATGGCTGTGGATGTGTGTGTAGTCTGTATTTTAGCCAATTGGCGACATCGGAAACGAAGGCTTAGGGTGGATCTGTATGGTACCATTCTCACTATAGACGGTACCGTCTCGCCCGAAGGCTTAGGTAGCCATCAGCTTAGGTGAACCATATGATACCCATCTCGCCTTGTACCATTTTTGCCAACCCCAGATGGGACGTCACAACGTCGTCCACTTATTCCAGGTACCTATTTACAGCTAGGTGAACTGAGGCTAACACATGAAAGGAGAC
The DNA here is from genome assembly GCA_032716605.1 of Paralithodes platypus. NCBI lineage: Eukaryota > Metazoa > Arthropoda > Malacostraca > Decapoda > Lithodidae > Paralithodes > Paralithodes platypus. The sequence goes on from CM064531.1 coordinate 784,635, forward strand.
GAGCCCAATTTGTCTCCGCCCGGCCGGGAATTGAACCCCCGACCCCTCGTGTGTGAGACGAGAGCTCTACCTACTAGGCTACGGGCTGTGTTATCAGTGTGTGTGTGTGTGTGTGTGTGTGTGTGTGTGTGTGTGTGTGTGTGTGTGTGTGTGCGTGTAAATGTGTGCGTGTGTGTGTGTGAGTATGTGAATGTATGTATGCATAATGTTGCAGAACTTAGATTACAGGCAGATATCTAATGTTGCAGACCAATTACATAGTTGTAGTGTCAAAGGCGTTATGTAAACCTTTTTAAGTGTTTCAAGCATTGCCCTTCAGTCGTGACGTTGCAAGTATAACTGTTCCGATTATTATGGTCTCAGTGTAGTGTTGCAGATGTTGCGTAGTGTTGTGGATTGTGTTTCAAACCAATACAGCCCTCTATGAAGAAGTATGGTGTTACAAGCAAAAAATACAGTGTTGCTATACAGTCTACTCTGGCGAAGTATGGTGTAATTATGCTGATGAAGTTTTTGCTTAGTTTACACATTATGAGTTATAAACTAAACAATATATCAATATACTATATAGTATAATAGGTGTTAGTAGGTTACGAGCGTAAGTAGAAAACATTACTGTCCAATCCACCTCAGTTTAAGTATGATGTTACAAATATGTTGCTAATTCAAGGGGTTCTTTACCCCTGCACAGCTTCTTGCTCTGTACAGGGGCACAGTGCGTCCTTGTATTGAGTATTGTTCACATGTGTGGGGAGGATCCTCTCACACCGCACTCCTAGATAAAGTAGAAAGGAAAGCCTTTCGTATCATTAACTCCCGTCCACTCAACAACTCTCTGCAATCTCTCTCTCTTCGACGCAATGTTGCATCTCTCTCACTATTCTATCGCTACTACAATAATCAGTGTTCCTCGGAGCTTTCCCAGTGTATACCACCTCCTCTACGTAGGGTACGTAGTACCCGCCTTGCAACACAATCCCATCCCTACTCTGTGCAACTCTCCAACCCAAGAGTGAAACGCTATTCTGACATTCTTCTATTCAACTGCTGAGCTCTGGAACTCTCTCACAGAACCAGTCTTTCCCTCTTCCTATGACTTAAATTGTTTCAAACTCCGTGTGTCCAAGCATTTTAGCTTGAACGTCCCTTGATTTCGGCCCTGTCACTCTTTGAAATCTGGGGGAGGCACTCGCTACAGGCAGTTATGCCTTTTGTCTCCCTCATTCACATAGGAAAAACAAAAAAATTGGCTGTGTTGCAATTGGCCACTTGCGAGAATCGGGATATAAAGAAGCTGTATACATGAAAATGCAAGCTAAAATATGTTTGTAGAACACACATACATCAAATATATTTAAGCATAATGTCCATCCATTTCAAACCCACATAATTTGACATTTATCCTTGATGGTGTAATGGTTAGAGCGTGTAAGTTCTGTATGTGGTAGCCTTAGTTCGAATCCTGGGAGAATCACGTTTGTATTAATTCCATTTTGGGTGTTATGGCAGTCAAGAACGATGTTCTATCTATCTATCTATATGCTCAGGCCCAATCCCCATTATGGGGGTAGCCGACTCAAGACAGAGCAAGAACAGGGAAAAACACAAAAACAACATAAAACAACGAAAGAACAATGTTAAAAATAAAAATCAAGGTTTCAAGCTTCTATCTATCTATCTATCTATATGCTCAGGCCCAATCCCCATTTTGGGGGTAGCCGACTCAAGACAGAGCAAGAACAGGGAAAACACAAAAACAACATAAAACAAAAAATAAACACAGATAAAAAACACAAACTCACACACATCCAGGTCACCCAGGAGAAGACCCAGAGACCAGGGTTACCAAGGTCACTCCAGCACTCCCTCGGACCCTGACCACCCGGAGAGGTTCCGATCTCGGCAGGCAGACATGCAGCGGAGCCAAAGCCACAAGCCCTCCCACCACACTTCCAGGCACACCCTTCATATTAATCGTCCCCCCGGGCCAGGCGCCTAATGGACTATTATCTAGTCGAACTTGCGCCCGACCCCTTACTCCAAATGACCACATGTTCACTCAACTATTCACAAGCATTCTCCATTCACTCCTGTCCACCACCACTTCCCCTGCCTGATCTATAGTCATTCCTCTATCATCCAAAGCCTTTCTTACAAAGTCTCTCCATCTCAATGGGGGTCTTCCTGCCCTTCTATCTCCCCTTGTACCTGACTCACATATTCTCTTTGTAAGCCTTTCATCTCCCATTCGTTCAACATGACCATACCAGCTCAGCACCCTTCTGTCCACTCTGGCTGACAAATGTTCCTGCTGCCCCACTCTCCTACGTATCTCTTCCTTCCTCAATCTGTCTCTACGAGTAACTCCACACATACTCCTCAAGCAGCTCATCTCCATCACATCCAGCCCTCTTTTCTCCTTTTTCTTCAGAGCCCATGTCTCAGCCCCATACATCACTGTTGGCACAACAATTCCTTGATACAGTGCACTTTTTACTTTCACTCCGAGATTTCTCGTCTTCCACATACTTCCCATTGCTCCGAAAACCTTCCTTCCTTCACACACTCTCTGTTTTACCTCCACTTCCATATCTCCACTCCTGCTTATCGTTCCTCCTAGATATTTAAAACACTCTACTTGTTCCAATATTTCCCCATCCAGCCTCACATCTAGATTCACCCTATGCTCTTGTTTCACCCTATGTTTCAAGCTTGAATTTACTTAAAGCCCGAAACTTTCAAGTGATCAATTCCGCGTACCCCAGTGTAAGGAGTGTGGTGTTGTAGATGGTGGTGATCCGTCTTGTCTCAGTTATATTATACCACCACCCCAACACCACCACCACCACTACCACCACCACCACCACTATCACCTTCACTACCACCACCACCACTACCACCACCACCACCACCACCACCACCACCACCACCACCAACACCACCACTACCACCAACACCACCACCACCACCACCACTATCACCCCCACCACCACCCCCACCACTAACACCACCAATACCAACACCACCAATACCAACACCACCAATACCAACACCACCACCAACACCACCACCACCACCACCACTACCACCAACACCACCACCACCACCACCACCACCCCCACCCCCACCACTAATACCACCAATACCAACACCACTACCACCACCACCACCACCACCATCATCCCAACTGGGCTTCATTCATATACAGTATAGGAGGGGAATAGTGGGCTAGAACTGTAATAGTGGGCTAGAACTGTAATAGTGGGCTAGAACTGTAATAGTGGGCTAGAACTGTAATAGTGGGCTAGAACTGTAATAGTGGGCTAGAACTGTAATAGTGGGCTAGAACTGTAATAGTGGGCTAGAACTGTAATAGTGGGCTAGAACTGTAATAGTGGGCTAGAACTGTAATAATGGGCTAGAACTGTAATAGTGGGCTAGAACTGTAATATCTACAGTGTCTAGTTAAATCTCCTTTGCTTGATACATACACACAGACTCTCTCTCTCCCCCTCTCTCTGTGTGAGTGTGGTGTTGCAGATGGTGGTGATCCGTTTGGTCTCTGTTATATACACCACCACCACCGGGCTTCATCCATATACAGGAGGGGAGGAACTGCAATCTGAGGCTATCTCTCTTATGTGGTTCACTTTAGTTGTCCTTTGCTTGAGGTCTCTATTGCTTGATCTCAATCTCTCTCATATGTCTAGTTTAATCTCCCTTGCTTGATATCTCTAGTGCTTGATACTCTCTCTCTCTCTCTTTGACCGTAATCAGACAGTAACAATAATAAAAATAATAAAATTAATCAGACAGTAATAATTAATAAAACAAATATAATAATAAATAAAATAATAATAATATGTTCTCTCTAATGTCTCTCTCCTCTCTCCTCCCTCTCTCTCTCTCCTTCTCTCCTTCTCTCTCTCTCTCTCTCTCTCTCTCTCTCTCTCTCTCTCTCTCTCTCTCTCTCTCTCTCTCTCTCTCTCTCTCTCTCTCTCTCTCTTCAATCTCTGCTCTCTCTCTCTTCTCTATTCTCTCTCTCTCTCTCTCTCTCTCTCCATCAGTCTCCCCACCGTCCCACTCACTATCGCTCTGCTATCCCAACACACTCTCTCCATGGCCTCCTATTTATTTCCCTCTATCTCCCGCTCAAAATGTATCGCATGTGATATTTTGTTCCGCCACCCCAGAATTTCCCGTTAAAAAGGGTGGTGGAGAGGGAGCAGGGTTTATATATGGTGGGATGTAGGCAAATAGAAAAGGGTACACAGATAAAGAAAAACAAGAGAAGGAAAAGGTATTTATTGGAATCATTAACAAATTATAACGTGTGTATGTGTGTAACTGTGTATGTATGTATGATACAATCTCGCCTAGAGTTCTAAAGGAAGCTAAGAATGAGCTCTCCACACCACCTCTGACCATTTATACTATTCAATTAAATCCTTGCAGTCCTGGAACTATGCCTGATCAGATGGAAGCTAGCCAACGTACACACCGATTATTCACAACAAAGGCACGCAAATTCCCTACCCGAGTAACTATCGTCAAATTAGCTTCACCTCAGTTTGTATGTAAAATGCTAGAAACGGTCATTACGAGACAGATCTCGTAAATTCACTTAGAGGAAAATAACATACTTAAAGATACTCCAAACCACGGCTTTCGTAAAAAAACGTTCATGTTTAACAAACCTCCTCGACTTCTTCACACGATATCCTCAACCTCTACGATGAGAGTAACAAGCTGTAGATAGTATATACCTTGATTTTCAAAAGGCCTTTGACAACAGTCCCCACAAACGTTTACTGCTAAAACATAAAAGCGCATGGGAATACAAGACGGTTCTTGTGTTGGAAATGGATCGAAAATTGGCTCCAGCAAAAAGAAAAGCAAAGGTATGTCTCTAGTCATAAAACGGTAAGGCATCGTAAACAATGGGGACCAATGTAAGTAGGGCGGTACCCCAGGGATCGGTACTAGGACCAATTCTCTTTCTAATTTACTATCAACGACATAGATGGAGGGTCTCACATGCCGAATCTCAAAATTGCCTGACGATACAAAAATTGCAAAATAAGGTCGTACTCTCAAAATGAAAAAAGTTGACGATAGGCAACACAATCTACGATAAATTGTCATGTTGGGCCCAAATCTTGGCAAATGAGTTACAAGGCGGATAAATGTAAAGTACTACATGTCGGATACATAAATGAGAAAGCAACACTATTCGATGAATGGCACGCAGCTTAAGAATTGTAAACAGACGAAAATGATCTGGGAGTAACAATATCGACAACCTCAACCGAGGGTTCAACAAAGTTCAGAAGTTGTTAAGAAGGGCAACACAATAATTGGCTTTATAGGCAGGTCATTTGAGCATTAAAATCCAAAGAAGTTATCCTAACACTTTACAAGTCCTTAGTCCGCCCTCTTCTGGAATACTGCGCTTCAATCATGGTGCCCTTATTACCAAAAAGATATACACAAGCTAGTAGAAACGAACGTTCAACGTAGAGTTACCAAAATGATACCTAGCCTAAAGAACAAACCATCCGAAGAGCGTCTGAGAGGAATTAAATCTATTTCCTTTAAACCAGCGCAGATTAAGAGTGACTTAATTCAAGTGTTTTCAAAATCATCAAAGGCATCGACAAATATGAACTGCTCAGTACAGTACTTCACTATCGCCCAATCTAATTACACGCGGGGTGACACGGTTGCAAAATTATTGGTAAATCTTTTAACTAGCACGAGTATCTAAGAATTTCTTATTCAATCGAGTTGTCAACTTGTGTGGAATGGGCTTCCCCGAGACGTTATAGACGGCCGAGCACCGTTGATTCATTTAACTTCCGCCTAGACAATATATCTCGAATCAAAAACGCGACTGACTGCGTTTTGTAAATGAATAACTTTATTTATCCTCCCCTCAGTTACTAACCCATATGTCCCCTACTAACGTCCTAGTCCTGACCACGTTAGTGGCAGGGCAGTAGTTGCCTTTCCAATGTTCCCTTACCCACTCTAAACCACTGTTTGGTCACTTGATCCTCAGTGTTTTGGCGGAAAAGCAACCTAGAAGGGTCACTAGAACATGTTGTTGGCTTGCTGTCATTTGTACTCCTTGTACTCCTTGTGTGTGTGTGTGTGTAATTCACTTGCTTGTTCGTCCAGGGGAAGCCACGCAATGCGAGCTAAGCTAAATATTATCGCGCCTCCTTAACTGGGAATGTATTTGCGTGAAAATGATGTTAAGGTGCTTATGTATCGTTGGCATGGCTGTGGATGGGTGCTTGTAGTCTGTAGTATAGCCAATTGCAACATTTGGAAACGAAGGGCTTAGGGGTAATCGTACCGGTACCCATCTCACTACGG
>CM064531.1:791115-841115 GCA_032716605.1 Paralithodes platypus
TTTCAAATATATATACACACATACAGGTAGACATACAATTCAACTACGCACACACATACACACAGACAGCAACACATAAGTTCACACACACACACACACACACAGCTACACACACAATTCAATCACGCAAACACATACACACCAACACACAACATGCATTTACTGGTACACACACATAAAGAATACCCACAACGTCATACTACATACTTTATCATAATCCCAATAAACGGATTTGTACCCTAGTGTTGATGATACTACAGTCTATTCGCTGTAAGTAGGCAATAAATCATGACTTCTAACCTCCGTAACTAAAAAACGACTAGAGTAATCGAGCTAATATTTACACCATTTAGGAAGAGTCAGCCAGGGAATAGGTGAGGTTATTTACAGCCCATTTGTTTTAGCCGTTTTTGAGTTACAGAGGATATAGGTCATGATTTCTCGCCTACTTACAGCGAATAGCCTATAGTGTTGAGGTCGTATCTTAGTACCCGGGTAATATTTGGATGTGAAGCCTTGCATTTATTATATACATGTCGACGGCAAAGACGCAACTTATCTATGGAAAAGTCTACCCCTTTAACTGGCAACACTACCATGGGAGACATTATTGTTGTAAATACACCCATTAGTTATATATTTATTAATTTTATTTATTTATGTATTTTCAAAGTTAATTGGTGGCCTATCTGCTTAAATGATTTCCGGTCCCATCAAACCTCCTCTTCCCTTCCTCGATCACCTCGTACTCATTACTGTTCTCAAACACCTGAGCCACCACACACCTGTTTCACCGGCCGTAACTAACAGTGAACGGGTACTTAATCACCCTTGACTTGATGGCTGGAGTAAAGTATGAGTTATTCATCCGCCATAGCGATTGGGAATATATACATACAAGTTTAAAGACCGTTTGTCCACAGAAGCTGTGGTTACAGTCTCACGTCCTAAATGGCATCTTTTCAGGCGGTCCTGTCAAGGGCCGCCTGTGTTGTCAAGTTCTTTATTTTGAGATCGGACCGGAGTACCCGAGCCCACGTCATTCTAGGTCCACCCCTACGCGCAGCTCCCCTCAAGTTCACTGTCCGGCATTTCTTCACCCAGTTCTGATCATCCATTCTCTCCACATGTCCAAACCAACCAAGTCGGCTCGTGCGCATCACTTCACTGATACTCCTAATGCCCAGACGCCTTCTCAATTCCTCGCTCGATACCCTGTCCCTAAGATTAACCCCACGCATCCATCTCACCATTCTCTTCTCATTTCGTTCCATTCTATAAGAACATAAGAAAATGGGAGTCTGCAGAAAGCCGATTGGCCTACACAAGGCAGATCCCTGTCACACCCAACCCCAATTATAAGCCCAGCTTAAAAACACCACTATAGTCCAACAGATCTTAACAGGCGGTCCTACCCGTGGTTACTCCCTTTACATTGGTGCCACATGTATAATCCCTAACAACGAAAATATATTATTTTCGGTATTAAGTACCTTAAGTCGGTTTGAAATGCTCAGGCTATTTCTACAGGTACAAAAAAGCTTTATTGTTTTTATAATTAATTCGCTTATTAGTAAATTCAATGGACATTGTATACAGCTTGGCTACTGCGACGTTGTCAGACGTCGGCCAAAAAAACTCATCACAAATTTCACGTGATGGCGCGCTGCCAGGCGCACGAAATTTATACTCTCACTTCATTTCATTCCTGACTTTGACACCATCCACAATGGAAGCCGCTCCAAATCGCCCCACCACTTGCATAGTCAGACAAACCAGATGGTACAGATGGTACAGAGGGGAAACCTCTTTAAAAAAAATGCGCCGAAACTTTTACCTCTTGGGTGGTGTGGAAAAAAAAAAAATATATAAAATGGTAATATATTACCAGTACATACATAGTACATACATATACATATATATATATATATACAGTATATATATATATACAGTATATATATATATATAGAGGACCGTCGACCACCGGGACGATAGCCGACGCTTTAATCAATTTCACCACGGCAGACTGCCGTGGTGTAATTGATTAAAGCGTCGGCTATCGTCCTGATGGTCGACGGTTCGATCCCCACTGAGAGACTAGAAACATTTAGTGGCTCACGTGTATTTGTGATATATTCTCATATATATATATATATATTATATATATATATATATTTATATATGAGAGAGAGAGAGCGCCACAAAACTGGGTGGGGGTGGGAATAAAGTGGATGCAAGTGTGGTGTGGTGGTATGGGGGGGGGGGGGGGGGGGGGGGTAGAGTGGTGTGGTGTGTGTGTGGGGTGGGGGGGGGGGGGGGTGAGGTGTGTAGGGTGAGTGAGAGATAAATAGTAATATAATTTATTATAGCAATAATAATCTATGCATTCATGTGGGCTACACAGTCTTACACATACAGTATATAGAGAGAGAGCCGATCTCTACATTGACCTTAAACGGGGGGGGGGGGGGGGAGGTAGCGAGAGTAATTTAGAAAGGTTGTAGTACGGAAAGGGTCAAGTGGACAGGTGGCACCAGTGTAAGGGTAGGTGACCGCGCCCATAACCGCCTGTTTAGGTCTGTAGGACTATAGGACTTACCTCACCGAAACGGTCAGAGGTCAGAAAAACGGGGATCTGCAGATCCCCACACCTGGGCCACACCTGGGCCACACCTGACAGATCACCCTCACACCCAACCCATCTCGTCCATATGCCTATCTAATTATATCTTAAAGCTCCCTATCGTTCTTGATCCCACTATAGCACTTGGTAGCCTATTCCACCTATCTACAACTCTGTTACCAAACCAATATTTGCCTATATTTTTCTTGAAACGAAATTTATCTAATTTGAAACCATTTGTAGAGTTCTTTCGCTATCACTGAGCTTTAGTACATTTTTCATGTCCCCTTTATTAATACCACTAACCCACTTGAATACCTCTATCATGTCCCCTCTAACTCTGCGTCTCTCTAACGAATGTAAGCCTAATTTCTTCAACCTTTCTTTATACGGAAGATTTCTATTATTATGGATCTTTTTTCATTCTACGTTGTACTCTCTCCAATGAATCTATGTCCATTCTGTAATAAGGACACCACAATTGAACAGAATAATCCATATGGGGTCTCACTAATGACAAGTAAAGTTTTAAGATAACATCAGCAGTTCTGTTACTCACACTCCTAGAGATGAAACCCGAGAATCCTGTTTGCCTTGTTTCGAACGCTTATACACAGGTTTCTAGGCTTTAAATCATTGCTAACAAACACACCTAGATCTTTCTCACAATTCGAGTTTTCTAATTCCATATTAGCTAGTTTATATTTAACATTTGTATGCATCTTCCCTATCTTTAATACCTTGCATTTGTCAATGTTAAACTTCATCTGCCAATTTACTGACCATTCGTGTAAGGTATCTAGATCCCTTTGGAGGCACTCTATATCTCTATCTGAATCAATTGTTCCCCCCATTCTGGTATCGTCTGCAAATTTACTTATCCTACTAGTTATACCTAAATCAAGGTCATTTATGTATATAACAAACAAAAGAGGACCTAATACAGATCCCTGGGGGACACTACTTTTGACTGCTCCCCATTCTGACTTCGTACCATTTATGCCGACTCTCTGCTTCCTACCAATTAGCCATGACCTAATCCATCCCAACAACGCCCCACCTATTCCATGCGCCTCAACCTTTCTCATCAATCTTTCATGGGGGACTCTGTCAAAAGCTTTACTGAAATCTAAATATATTATATCATATGACTTGTCATTATCTACTGCTTCATATACCTCTGAGAAAAAACTAAGCAAATTAGTAAGGCAAGAACGTCCCTGAGTGAATCCATGCTGAGAAGAATTTATTAAATTAAATGTATCTAAGTGGTTTCTAATTTTACTAGCAATAATTGACTCTAGTAACTTTCCTATGATTGATGTAAGACTAATGGGACGGTAATTGGATGCTATTGATTTGTCACCTTGTTTGAAGATCGGAACTACGTTTGCAAGCTTCCAAGCTTCTGGAACTATACCTGTCTCTAATGACTTGTTAAATAGAAATGTTAATGGGTAACTTAACTCATCCCTACATTCTTTTAATATTCTAGCATATACCTGATCAGGACCAGGCGATTTATGAGGTTTCAGTCTGTCAATTTCCTTAAGCACATCATTTCTACTTATAGAAACTGTACTTAACCTATTTTCTATACTATCGCTATATACCTTACGGACTTCTGGAAACTGTGCCAAATTTTCATTAGTGAAAATGGAAAGAAATTGACTATTTAATGTACTGCACATTTCTAAATCATTTTCTGTCATTTCTCCTATCAAAGTTTTAAGGGGACCAATTACATCTCTAACCTTGAATTTATATAGTTGGTAAAATGCTTTAGGATTATTTTTTGAGTCATTGGCAACCTTAATTTCATAATTTCTTTTTTCTTTCCTAATATCATTTTTTACCTGTCTTGATAAATTCTGATAGTAAGCAAGTAAGTGAATTTCGCCTTTTTTAATTTTTCTATATATTCCTCTCTTTTTTCCTAGAAGATCTAATAGTCTATTATTCATCCATTTGGGTTGGTTCTGTGTTGATCTAAAACAAAAATTGGAGATATATTTATTTTGTGCATTGAATACTGACTCCATAAAATTATCGTATGTATCTACCAAGGTTGACGTCTCTTCCTCACTCATTTGGACACCTGGATCGACTTAATTTTTTGACCATAGGGTCCGCTAATAGGGCTCTTCTTAACCCACCATAATTTGCTTTTCTGAAGTCAGGTATTAATGTTGTATTCTCTCTGGTATTACATTTCCATTGTATATTAAAATACACAGAATTGTGGTCACTATTTCCTAGGTGGTCCCCTATCTCTACATTATTTATCATATGTTCATTGTTACTGAAAACTAAATCGAGAATATTATTACCTCTAGTCGGCGTATCTATGAATTGAAATAAAAAAACTATCTTGTACTACCTCTATAAACTCCTCAGAATCAGAGTCTCCTATTTGATGCTGCCAATCTATATTCGGAAAATTAAAATCCCCCATAATGCACACATTGCTAAACCTTGATGCCATTTTAATTTCCTCCCATAATGACGTTCCGTCATTTCTACTCATATTTTGCGGTCTATACATAACTCCAATAACTATGGTCTCACTACCTTCGTTAACCTCTACCCAAACACTTTCATTATCGTTATTTAGTCTAATACCTGATTTAATACAGCTTTTTAATGTACTCCTGACAAACACTGCTATACCGCCACCCCTCTTACTTGTTCGGTCATATTTAAACAAACTATATCCTGGTATATCAAATTCTGCTAAAAAATGCCTAGTTTCTGTATTAATCCACGTTTCAGTTAGCGCTATTATGTCTATATTTTCTTTGCTAACAAGGGCTCTAAGTTCGTTCATCTTGTTACATAGACTCCTACAGTTTGTGTAATATACTCTCAATTTACTTCTTTTCTTTATATTTACCTTTATTTCTAACGACATTTCCATCTTCCGTTGCACCATCACTACTATCATTAGCAATATAGTCATCATTTTTAGCATGAGACTGAATATCCTTATCGCTTTCGCCTGACGCTAAAATTGTTCCATTTAACCTCTCATTTACACTCTCAATATTTCTGTTCAAAACCCCACAACCACCCTATCTAAAGAACTAGCTAATGTGGAAACCCCTAACCTTGAAAGATGAACCCCATCCCTTGCGTACATCCCATCTCTACCATAGACAAGTAGAGACACTATTGACATCCTCCGCTTTAGCCGGCCACGTCTCGGAGGCATAGGTCATCGTGCTCCTAACACTCGAGGTATACACCTTCCCTTTAAGATGGGGTGGGAGCCCTCTCATGGTCAGGAGTGGCAAAAGCTCTCTAAACTTTCCCCAGCAACTTCTGACTCTAGCAATGGAGCTAGCTTCAGCGCCACCTCCAGCGGAAACTGTATCGCCCAGGTAACAGAACTTTTTCACACACTCCAGCGTTACACTGTCGAAATCAACACTGACAGGCGGGTCATTTAATACAAGATCTCCCTTGCATGCACAGCTGCACATTCAAGTCTATGATTCTTGTCAAGGTCCTCTAGCTCCACTACATCCTCTTGTGTACCCAGTCACTACAGACACAACATTGAATTGATTACATCCCACACCCCTTCCCCACATACTGCGCATTGAGTCGCCGCTTCTTCCCTAGCTCCCACGCCCCTACTCCACTAATCATGACCTTTGTTTTATCTATGTTAACTCTCAGACCCATACTTGCCATACCTTCCCTCCATCTTTTGAACTTCGCCTCTGTTTCCTGCGCACTATCTGCGATAAGAACTAGATCATCTGCATATAACATCTCCCATGGGATTCCTGTCCTAAATCCCCTTGACAGAACCTCCAAGACTAAAACCAACAGTAATGGGCTCAGAACTGAGCCTTGGTGAACTCCAACTTTCACTGAGAACTCTTCACTCAGGCCCCCGTTTACTCTAACTGCTGCCTGTGACCCCTCATACATTCTCATTATCACACGCACCAACCACTCTTCTACTCCAAGTTTTCTCATAGCCCACTGCACTACCTCCCTGGGCACCCGGTCGAAGGCCGGAAGGGGAGGGGGAAAGTGGTACGTGTAGGCCTACAATAAGTTCGTGCTAGTTTTGGGGAAATAGGTGTACGTGGAAATAGGTTGGAAAACGTGCAAACTTGTTTCCCACGAACCAATTTTCCGATTTTGAACAGGGACTTGGAAATAGGATCGTATGTAATATTTAATTTAGTTGGAAATACGTACGTGGAAATAAGTACGTGTTGATAGTGCAGGGTTTGAAACAGGTACGTGTTCTAATTTCTTTCCAAGTAAACGTATGTAAGTTCGAAAAGTCCAAAAAATAGGTTGTTGGAATTAGGCTAAGTTTGAAATGTTCTAGTTTGAATTAGGTTCGAAAATTGCTAATTGTAATTATGTTCGAATTATCCACTCGGTATTTAACTCGAAATTCGGAAATAAGTTCGAAAATCCTTCGAACATGTTTCCCACGAACCAATTTTCCGATTTTGAACAGGGACTTGGAAATAGGATCTTATGTAATATTATAAAATTTAGTTGGAAATACGTACCGTACGTGGTAATAAGTACGTGTTGATATAATTATACCGATAACACCGAGTGGATATTTTCGAACATAATTCCAGTTAGCACTTTTCGAACTAAGTTCAAACTAGAACATTTCGAACATGATTCCAACAACCTATTTTGTTTGGCCTTTTCGAACTTACTGACGTTTACTTGGAAATCAATTCGAACACGTACCTGTTTCAAACCCTCCACTATCAACACGTACTTATTACCACGTAATAATAATAAGATTAAACAATAAGCAAATACAGTATATACACCTATACCGGTACCCCCTAAAGTCCTAAACCCATTTAGTACCGGTGATATTTTTGTCATTATATTCTGGCAAATATCAGACGACTATATTCAGCTTAGGAAATTTGTCTACCCTTTACAATGCTACAGGCTATCTCGATTAATCCCTTTGGCTACTATATATATTTCCTAAGATTCATAAATTCGTCTAAATGTAGCTGAAATAAAATACAAAGACATCGTCGGTACAGAAGGGGTTAACCTAGCATATACCTCTCCTACATTACCTTACCCTTTATCATCTCATCTCATCACTTCCACCCCCAACCCCCTTCCAATACCCCTACTTACCCCCCCCCCCCCCCACACACCCACACTCTCACCTCACTCACCCTGGTTGACAAGCGTCCAATTTGGGAACCATGGGGAAATTTATGACTTCAAATTGATGTTGCATTAGAAGGCGATTTAAAGCTTAAGTGTGGCCATTCTGAAAGGTGAAAGAGGAAGAGGAGACGGATGACGAGCAGGAGGAAGAGGAAGAAAAGAATATATATATATATATTATATATATATATATATATATATCATATAGTATATATATATATATATACATATATATATATATATATATACATATATATATATATATATATATATATATATATATATATATACTGTACCTACACACACAATTGCTACCATTGCCAGGATTCAAACCTGGGTCATGGAAATTTATTTTTTTGCGAAGCTTATTATGGTGGCTACAAAGGCCCTTTCCATATACCTACTCCAAACTTAGATGTCTAATAAATCAAGAATGCCAACAATTTAAGACGAGAGAGAAAAGGAGAGACAGATAAAATATAGCCGGTGACCCCCCTTAATATATGGTAGGGGCAGGGGGCTAGGAATCCTCCTCCCCTTGTATAATTCTCCTATTCAACGAGAAAGAGAAAGGGGCGAGGGAATGCAAAAGTGGTCCCGGACCATGATAATAGGAACTTTAAATATTGTTTCTGTTCAGGTTCTGTCTCGTGTCGGCCACCACCAGCAATGGGGTATGTGCCCGAGTATATATATACATACATACATAGGTTCAAAATAATAGTGCAGTTACTGAGCCTAAAAAGATTTAAGAGGGTGAAACAGGATTTACTTCATCATTCTTCCCATACGGTATAACAGGAAATGTCTTCTCTGCCTACCCCCCAGTACTCCCTCCACTCAATCACTCACTCACTCTCTCTCTCTCTCTCTCTCTCTCTCTCTCAAATATATCCATTCCTTTGTTATATTACTATATGTTCGTTCTATCACATTCAAGCCAAATATAAGTAAACCTACTATATCTTAATCTATATAATAACCTACTATATCTTAATCTATATAATAACCTAACTAAATATAAGTAAACCTACTATATCTTAATCTATATAATAACCTAACTAAATATAAGTAAACCTACTATATCTTAATCTATATAATAACCTAACTAAATCAGTGTGTGGAAAAGGGAAAATATAAAATATAAGAAAACCTACGTATATGAACACTTTTACATAATATTAAGAGCATCATAAAGAGGAGGACCAGGGCATTCACGAACATCATTATTATTATCAACGTTTCGACTGCTCAAAAGCCATCATTAGTGTCTGAAGTGTTACTGAAGAAAACATCTTAGTATTTTGAAGTAAAATCATTTATGCAATTAAAAAGTAAGACACTTATTATTTTACCTAATATTGTATTTTGGGTTTACATGAAAAAATAAATGACACCGTAAATTTCAATTATCAAACACATATATAAAATACGAAGTTACCCAGGGATTATCAATATTAAGAAAGGGGAATATAAACGAAAGGAAGAGACAAGAAAGAGGCAGATAAAATAAAGGGAACGAGAACAGAAAGAGGCAGAGAAAATAAAGGGAAAGAGAAAAGAAAGGGAAAGAGAAAGGCAAGGGGAAGAGAAAAACAAGGGAAAGTTAAAAGAGAGGAGAAGAGCAAGGAAACAGGAAAAAACAAGAAATGAAGGAGAAGAGAAAATAACAGAACATATAAAAGCAAAGGGAAGAGAAAGAGGAATATTTAAAAAAAAAGGAAGATTAAAAATAGAGGAAGATTAAAGAATGGGGAAGAGTAGAAATAAGGAATATTAACGAAAGAAGACGATTATAGAGAGGGGAGGAGTAAAGGAAAGGGCAGGAGTAAAGGAAAGGGCAGGAGTAAAGGAAAGGGGCAGAGAAAAGAGGAATCAAAATACAATACAGTGGTCAACAGGATGGAGCTGATGTTATAAAAGATAATAACATTCGCAGGGAAGGATTGTGTAAAATAATGAAAGACGCTCGAGTGTGTGTGTGTGTGTTTATTTTTTGTATTTCGTACTGCATAATTGTTCACGATATTTTAGTACAACTGTCTATGAATTATGAATAATTATAAGAACATTACAATAATTCAGCCTATGTTTATGTATGTAACGTAAACAACCCTCTAAACTGCAAATTCCAAACATTAACCCCTTTTGTACCGGCGACGTATTTTTAACATTATTCTGGCTACCATTAGACTATATTATTCAGTTAATAAACGGCCTCTAGCACTTAACAGGCTTCGAACTATCTCACTTAACCATTTTTACTACCACAGATCCTTCTTGAACGGCACAAAATCGTCTAAACATAGCTAGAATATAATGTAAAAAGACGTCACCGGTACAGAAGGGGTTAAACAATTCTCTAAAACCGTGTGAAATAGGTCAACCAAAAGAACCATCTGGCTATCTGCAGATCAACATTCATATTTTCACCCCATCCCAACCACCCACCCATCCACACTCCTCATACATAAAACACATCAATTTTCCTCTCAAAGGTGATGAATGGAAGCGTGCACAAACCCAGAAAACCCTTACACACACACACACACACACACACACACACACACACACACACACACACACACACACAGACCACAACACACACACGCACACACACTACATACACACACACAACCACACACACACACACACACACACACCACACCCACACACCACACAAACACACACACACACACACACACACACACACACACACACACACACACACACACACACACACACACACACACACACACACACACACACACACACACACACACACACAGCAACAGACAGCAACACACACACACAGACAGCAACACACACGCACATAAATATATTTCTTAGGACGGTGTGCGATCTTTAATTTTTCGTTGGATATTATATTTTTCTTGAAGACACGCAATATATTTGAGTCGTCTAGAGTAAAGGATCTGTGAGTAATGTTGTCATGGTCCCTCTCCCTTGTTCACACACACACAAACAATCTGCCCACTGACTCACACAAACAAAAGAGCTTAAAACACACACACACACACGTATTATTACATAC
Organism: Paralithodes platypus; assembly: GCA_032716605.1. NCBI lineage: Eukaryota > Metazoa > Arthropoda > Malacostraca > Decapoda > Lithodidae > Paralithodes > Paralithodes platypus. The sequence continues at coordinate 801,978 of CM064531.1, forward strand.
ACACACACATTCTCTCATTATCTCTCTCTCTCTCTCTCTCTCGCTCTCGCTCTCTCTCTCTCTCTCTCTCTCTCTCCTTACCACATCTTATTTTCGCCATTATTTTCTAAAGACAATAACGAATGGCCGGGGTGGACGGGATATTATTTGGGGAGGAAGGGTTGTGGGTTGGTGGGGGGGAAACTTTTATATTTAATTTTATATTTATTATTTTATGAGGTGGGGGGTTATTGGGGGTCATACGAGGGCTTGGTGAAGGGTTGGAAGATAGGGGAAGGAAATAATAGGCTTGGTTTGGGGTTGGGGAGGGTTGAGGTTGGGGAGAAAGGGTTAAGAGGAAATAGGTTGGTGAGAAGGGGTTGGGAGAAAATAGGTTGGGGAGAAGGGTATGAAATAGGTTGGGGGAGAAGGGGTGGGAGGAAATAGTTGGGGGAGGGGTTGGAGGAAATAGGTTGGGGGAGAAGGGGTGGGGAGGAAATAGGTTGGGGGTTGGGAGGAAATAGGTTGGTGAGAAGGGGTTGGGAGGAAATAGGTTGGGGAGAAGGGGTTGGGAGGAAATAGGTTGGGGAGAAGGGGTGGGGAGGAAATAGGTTGGGGAGAAGGGGTTGGGAGGAAATAGGTTGGTGAGAAGGGGTTGGGAGGAAATAGGTTGGGGGAGAAGGGGTTGGGAGGAAATAGGTTGGGGAGAAGGGGTTGGAGGAATAGGTTGGGGGAGAAGGGGTTGGGAGGAAATAGGTTGGGGAGAAGGGGTTGGGAGGAAATAGGTTGGGGAGAAGGGGTTGGGAGGAAATAGGTTGGGGGAGAACGGGTTGAGGGTGATGGGATTGGGTAGATGGGTTAAGGGGGCCCACCTAGTTTTTTTTTTCTTTATTTCCCTCTCTCTTTGGCTTGTACGGCCCCAACCTACTGTTTTTAAGACGTTTACCCCCATCCAGGTGTCAATATTTTCCTGGCGAGCGGTAGCGAGCCAGCATATATATTTTTGTTTTGACAGCAATCTAAATTTGTACATTTTTCGATAGAAAAAAAAATCCGGCAAAGCCGGATTTCTCCATACAATGCTGGCTCGCTATCGCTCGCCAGGAAGAAATCGACACCTGGGTGGGGGTAAAAGTCTTAAAACAGTTGGCTGAATGGGGCCGAATGGATACAAACCAGAGAAAGAGAGAAAAGGAGAGAAAGAGAAGAGAAGCAGGTGACGGGGCAAGGGAGATGGGATTGGTAGGATATAATAGCCTAAGTTGGGTAGAAGGGGTTCGGAGATGGGGCTGGGGAGATCAGGAGGAAATAAGTTGAGGGAGAAGGAATTGGGGGGAGTTAAGGAAGATAGGGTTGGGAGGTGCGGTTGACGTGAAGGGAATGGGGAGCAAGGATTAGGGAGGAGTTGGAGGGGAGAGAGTTGGGGAAAAAGGGATGGGTTGGAGGTTGAGATGGGTGGTAGGGAAGAAGGGGTTGAAGAGAAGTAGCTGCAGTTGAAAGGGTTGGAGGAAATTGATGGGTTGGAGGTTGAACAAAGTGGTAGGCGTCTAAATATGGGTTAGAGATGGATATTTTTTTTTTTTTTTTTTGTTTTTTAACCCCTCATATGACGCAGAGGTTGCCAGATTAGCAATAAGAAATAGAGTTCTCTCACTCTTATAATTACCTCTCCAAAATTAGTTTTCTGCCCTTAGCTAACTCAAAGACAACTGCAGAGGTTGAAGTAACTAAACTAAAGGTTTCTAAATACCCCTGATGGTAACAAAGGCTTTAAAGTATCCCTAATAGGCTCAAAATAGCGTCATATGTCGGAGAGGGTTAAGTGGATGAGGGAGACAAAAGGCCTGTGACGAGTGCTCGCTAGGAAGAAATCGACACTTGGATTGGGATACACGTCTTAAAACAGTTATCTGAATGGGGCCGAATGGATACAAGCCAGGGAAAGAGAGAAAAGGAGAGAAAGATTTAAAAAAAAAAAAAAAAAAAAAACGGTGACCCCCCTTAATTATAAACTTGTTCAATCAAATGATACCAATCGTCATTCTACTCCAGCTACCTGCAAACTATATTTTCCTTTAAGGGACAATGGGTTCATTGAAATAGTATCTAGCTCCTTTAGTCCTAGAGGTGATTCCTAAGCTAAGTAGAACCAGATGTCGGTCGCATTAAGGGGAGGTGTTTAGTTTGGTCTCTAGATATCCATCAAGCTTAAGATTACACCCCCTTGAGCTCCTTTCAAGATAAATTTGTACATTTTTCGGTAGAAAAATGTCCCGGCTGAATTCCTCTTATATTACAGGCTCGCTATCGCTCGCCAGGATAAAATCGACACCTAAATGGCACTAAAGATCTTAAATTTACAGAAATGGGTCGAAAGTTCTTAAAATCGTCAAAATAATGGGCGAACGTCTTAAAATTAGAATAGCAATGAGGCTAAACATGAGGGAGAAAGGAGTCAAGAAAAAAATCCCTTAAGTGGAAATCTCCCCTTAACCCCTGCTGTACCGGCGGCTTCTTTTTAATCTTATTCTAGCTATAATTATCAGATTGTGTGTAGTTTAAGAAGGATGTGGGGGTAGTAAAAAGGGTTAAGTGAGGTACTTCGAAACCTGTTAATGGCTGGAGTCCCTTCTTAAACTGAATAAAATCGTTTAATAGTAGCCAGAATAATATTAAAAAGACGTCGCCGTTACAAAAAGGGTTAACAGAAAGTCGTTGTCTTATTGAGGGGTTCGTAGAGAGGTTTGGGAGGAGGACGCAGCTAGGAGTTTAAGGGAGCCCACCTCGCTTTTTATTTCGCTCTCTCTCTCTCTCTTTGGCTTGTATCCATTCGGCCCCATCCAGCCTACTGTTTTAAGACGTTTACCCCCATCGAGGTGTCAATAGTTTCCTGGTGAGCGGAAGCGAGCCAGCATATATTTGTTTTACAGCTAGCTAAATTTGTACATTTTTCGATACAAAAATGTCTCCGTACAATGATGGCTCGCTATCGCTCGCCAGGAAGAAATCGACACCTGGATGGGGATAAACATCTTAAAACAGTGGCTGAATGGAGCCGAATGGATACAAGCCAGAGAAAGAGAGAAAAGGAGGGAAAGAGAAAAAAAAAAAGCCAGTGACCCCCCTACATTTTTCACCAGATGTATTTAATTATATTGTTACTCTTATCAGTATTTCCTTAAATAATTATATCTTATTGAATGTATTTCTTGCTCATTACTATCCGTCCTTTCATTACCTCAATTCAGTTTTCGTTTTAATTGTAAATGGTATTGTTATTCTTATGGCTAACGGTAATTACCATAGTACAGTACATTTGTCAATAATTTAACTTATTATTTTACTATAAATCGATCAAATATGTAATTATCAATGTTTTTAATGATGCGCGTTATTGAGTTCATGCTTGTACAGTATAGCACTTGGCAAATTCTAAATGTTCAATAACAGGTTTATGCAACTTCCTCTGAGAGTGTTAGATCACCTGGATGATTGTATTTCTTTAAGGGGGGTCACCGGGAGATCAAGATTCCTAAATACCGAAATTCCAAGATATCAAGATGAATATATACCCATATTCCCAGATACCAAGATTTCCAGCAGTGACCAAGATTCCCAGATATCAAGATTCCTAAATACCGAGATTCCCAGATATCAAGATTCATATAAACCGAGTTTCCCAGATATCAAGATTCATATAAACCGAGATTCCCAGAGATCAAGATTCATATAAACCGAGATTCCCAGAGATCAAGATTCATATAAACCGAGATTCCCAGAGATCAAGATTCATATAAACCGATATTCCCAGAGATCAAGATTCTTAAAAACCGAGATTCCCAGATACCGCGATTCCCAGCAGTGACCGAGATTCCCGAGCCACCAATTTACCGCCGCCCGGAGAATTACCATCCGGGCCGGCATCCGTCTCAGTAAATGGCCGGCAATTTATGGGTCTTCGCGCGGTTATGCCTCTTCTCGGATATTTACGGATCGGTTGGGTAGTATTGGGGCATCTATAAATAAGAGGAGGTAGCCCCAAGTTGTCTCCATTAATCGCCATGTTGTCTACCTATTGTTGTGGACTCTCTTAATACTGTATTATAAGGTTGGATAATTTGGGGATCTATTCAGCTTACAAAACTTTCATTACAGTATTTACAAAATATGTTTAGCGAGTTATAAACCCATTGTATATATACGTATACAGATAAATAACCACCAATATACCATATATATATACACCTGTTTCATACTCTTTTTATAGCCTTTATAGGGTGTCAAACAGAAGCCAAGTCCTTTCAATTTAGTCTGTGGTATTGTACATGGAAAGATTTATGTATGCTTTATAGTTCAAATTATATCTTTAGAAGTGTGATCATGGCCAAAACAATGCAATGTCATGTTAATTTGCTTGTATTCCTTCTCATAATCATTCAAGTCTTCAAACCAAATTGACCACTTGCGAGTTTTCGGCTTTAAGGAAGTTGGAGCTATAGACATGGATAAAGATCAGAGATGCAGTAATGATGTAGTAATCTTATGGTTAGAAAGTATAGTGAATTTGATTGTATGGATTTATAGATGCACTACCACCATAATTAAGCTAGTAATTATGTTAAATATCGATGCCTACAGCTCCAACTTCCTTATAGCCTGAAACTTGCAAGTGGTCAATTGCTTAGTGTTGACACCCTGGACAGTGTAAACCCCCCCCCCCCACAGCCTGCCCCATGAACCTACTGTAGGCTAAATACCATGAGTAACACTTCCGATATCGCGACAGCCGCAGCCCTCTACCGCTAAATTTATTAAGCCTACATAATAATTAATAAACTACCCGTCTCTTTCAATGTGTATGAAGGAGACAAAGGGCAAAGCTGCCAGTAACGAACTGTACCCCCCCCCCAAAAAAAAAAACCCCCACAAAAATAACACACACACACACACACATTCCCCCTCCCCCCCAAAAAAAAAAAAAAAAAAAAAAAATCTGTACCGACGAGGTCTTTTTAATTATATTCTAGCTGTATTTAGATGATTTTATGAAGCGTAAGAATAATCTATGGTAGTAAAAAGGGGTAAGCGAGATATTTCGAAGCCTGTAATTGCTATAGGGCCCTTATAAAACAGAATATAATCGTCTAATTGTTGTCAGAATAAAGCCAAAAGGAAGTTGCCGGTACAGAAGGGGTTATAAATATATAAATAGACCAAAAAATAACCACTACCTCTTTATCCCTCTGAGTACCAGCGACGTGTGTTATGTTGTATTTTAGCTACAATTAGACGATATTAAACAGCTGAGGAACGATCTGCGGTAGTCAAAAAAGTTGGTTGAGATAGTTTGAACCCTTCTTATTGATCGAGGTCCTTCCTACTCTTAATAAAATCGTCTAATAGTTGCCACCATATAAAGAAAAGGACATCCCTGGTACTGCATGGGTTAAGGGGGTAGTACTAGTTTTTTGGTCTATATATATTTATCTATTAATTTATTTTTGCGTTACCTCGCTAGACCTCCATCAAGCTTAAAAGAACACCCCCTAGACTCCCTTCCAAAATCAATTTGTAAATTTTTACCGGCCGAAAGCCGTTTCCTTTTAAAATTACAGGCTCGCTATCGCTCGCCAGGAAAAATCGACACCTAAATAGCACGAAAGGTCTAAATATTGACAAAGAAATGAGGCAAAAGGTCTCAAAATCGCCAAACTAACGGAAGGAACGTTTTAAAATCTCAAAACTATTATGCTAAACATGAGGGAGAAGGGGGTATACACAAACGACCCATCTCACCTTAAAATAGACCCCCCCCCCTCCACAGCCTGCCCCCTGAACCCCAATACCCTCCATAAAGCCTACCGGTACCCAATATCGCGACAGTCACAGCCCCCCCCCCCCCCCCCGGTGAATTTACTGAAGCGGCGCCCCTCAGCATACATCAAACCCTAGCCAGACTCAACCCAACGCTATTTATGGCCCAGAATTATGAGCACTGGAGAGAGAGAGAGAGAGAGAGAGAGAGAGAGAGAGAGAGAGAGAGAGAGAGAGAGAGAGAGAGAGAGAGAGAGAGAGAGAGAGAGAGAGAGACACACACGAGATAATAGACAACTACTATTACTACACACACACACACACACACACACCCACACACCCACACACAACCACACACACACACACACACACACACACACACACACACACACCCACACACACACACACACACACACACACACACACACACACACACACACAACACACACACACACACACACACACCCACACACACACACACACACACACACACACACACCCACACACACACACACACACACACACACACACACACACACACACACACACACACACACACACACACACACACACACACACACACACACACACACACCCCTACAATACACCACTACACACTCTCGACTCTGCTAAGCGACTCTAGCCTGTGAATATCATGAACCATTAGGGCCAAAGAGACTGTTAAATGTGCTTCATTAAGGGGAGGAGTAGACATGTCGGGTTCAATTAAGCCTGGTTAAGCTACTGTGAAAAGTAATGGAAGACTGGGACTTAAGGGGACGTTATTTTATTTCTTATTCTTACCGGTATATATATTTATTTTAGTTTGCTCCCTAGACCTCAATATAGCTTAATAAATAACATCCCTCCAAAAAACCTTCGAGATAAATGTGTATATTTTTTGGTAAAAAATATTTCCTGGCCAAAGGCCGGTTCCTCCTAAATAACAGGCTCACTATCGCTCCCCAGGAACAAAAATCGACACCTAAATGGCACGAGATCTTAACCCTTTCAAGCATTTATGACGCAGAGGTTGCCAGATTAGCAATAAGAAATAGAGTTCTCTCACTCTTATAATTACCCCTCCAAAATTAGTTTTCTGCCCATAGCTAACTCAAAGACAACTGCAGAGGTTGAAGTAACTAAACTAAAGGTTTCTAAATACCCCTGATGGTAACAAAGGCTTTAAAGTATCCCCAATAGGCTCAAAATCGCGTCATATGTCGGAGAGGGTTAATATTGACAACAAAATGGGGGAAAGTCTTATCATTTGAAAACTAATAGGGATAAACATGAAGGAGAAGGGGGTTCAGAAAAAACAATACTTCCCCTTAACCCTTTCGCTCTGATGAACCATGCTTTGCTATCATTCTAGCTATTTCCAGATGAGTTTATTCAATTTAGGAAGGACCTGTCAGAGTTAGAGGGTTAATTGAGAGTCCTTAATCCTTTTATTCTGTTTAATCCACTTACAGTATTTCAAATGTTAGGATATAACAGATAGTCGAGATAGTCCCTAATCCCTTTATTCGTGGTAATTATTTTACCATTTGTAACCCTTTTATGTCAAATGTAAGAATATGAGAGAGAGAGAGAGAGAGAGAGAGAGAGAGAGAGAGAGAGAGAGAGAGAGAGAGAGAGAGAGAGAGAGAGAGAGAGAGAGAGAGAGAGAGAACAAAGGGAAATACAAAACGTGAGAAGAGCGAGGCTATGGTAGAACAGAGAGCTATACCCTATTCCAAGTAAGTAGGCAAACATTTATAGCCTACACATAAACCTCCATAACTCACAAACGACTAGAGTAATCCCCCTAACAATTATACCATTTGGGAAGAATCAGCCAGGGAATAGGTGTGAATATTTACAGCCCATTTGCTCTAACCCTTTTTGAGTTACAGAGTTAAGGGTTCACGATTTCTGGCCAACTTACTTGGAATAGGGTATAGTAATAGAATAATACACATAATACACATTAACCCCTTTGTACCGACGACGTCTTTTTAATATTATTCAAGTTATATTTAGACAATTTTGTGTAGTTTAATAAGGATCTGTGGTGGTAATAATGGTTAAATAAGATCGTTCGAAGACCTTTAATTTCTGGAGGCCCTTTTTAAACTGAATAAAATCAGCTAATATTAGCCAGGATTTAATAAAAACTATGTCACCGGTACAAAAGGGGTTAATAGAAGCGAAGGAAATCAGACGAGAATACAAAAATCCTAAACACTTCAGGTCAGGTCGTAAGGATGAAGGACTGACAGAGAGAGAGAGATAATTATAGAGATACATACAGTACACAGCAAGCACAGACCTTGCCGTCCCTACTAGTCAATCCGGACATACGGCACGGACGGTCCTCTATTACCTTACTCCCACAAGGGGTAGGAAGGATCAGCAAAAGACTCGAGAAAGGAAAAAGAGGTGACAAGAGAATAACACATATAATAGTTCGCCCACAAAAAGCAAGCACACAATCATTCAGAAGCACCAATCACTCATCAGCCCCCGAAATCACTGGCTTCACCTCAGATATTATTATACTTCCGGACAAGGTCTCTTCACATCAACATCTGGGATAAAGACCTTCCAGGTTTGTCATAGAACATAATTAAAAGATATAATATGTTTTGGCTCAATTTTTATTAAACTTTGAAGGCCCAGTATCAAGTCAAAAATATATATTTATTCAATTAAATATATAATTAGATGGGCATATATAGAAAATAAATAACCCAAAAGAGGATCTCTTTGAACAGTTTAATCCTCATACAACTCTCCAAAATTAGTAGTTCTACAAAATGATTAACTCACAAGTTTTAAATTATGCATTTATTTTGAAACTAGCCTCTTCTATAATATTTTAGGTATTTCTTAGAAGAGCGCTTCCACTGAATATATGGTGATCCTGTGTCAAGCCCAGGACGTACAATGGAGCACTATATTATACTGTACGGTACCTATTGTGAGAGAGAGAGAGAGAGAGAGAGAGAGAGAGAGAGAGAGAGAGAGAGAGAGAGAGAGAGAGAGAGAGAGAGAGAGAGAGAGAGAGAGAGAGAGAGAGAGAGAGAGAGAGAGAGAGAGAGAGAGAGAGAGAGAGAGTGAGAGGGTGAGTGAGAAACAAACAGACAGAGAGGAGTACAAAGGAGTACAAAGGAAATCAAGCAACAACAGATCTAGTGACCCTTCTAGGCTGCTTGTCCTCCAAAACACTGAGGATCAAGTGTCCAAACAGTGGTTTAGAGTGGGTAAGGGAACATTGGAAAGGGAACTACTGCCCTGCCACTAACGTGGCAGGACTAGGAAGTTAGTAGGGGACATATGGGTTAGTAACTGAGGGGAGGATAAAGTTATTCATTTACAAACGCAGTCAGTCGCGGGTTTGATGAGAGATATTTGTCTAGGCGGAATTTAAATGAATCAACGGTGCTGCAGTCTATAACGTCTCGGGGAAGCCCATTCCACAAGTTGACAACTCGATTGAAGAAGAAATTCTTAGATTCGTGCGAGTTAAAAGATTTACCAATAATTTTGCAACCGTTTCCCCGCGTGTAATTAGATTGGTCGATAGTGAAGTACTTACTACAGTTCATATTGTCGATGCCTTTGATGATTTTGAACACTTGAATTAAGTCGCCTCTTAATCTGCGCTGGGTTAAAGGAAATAGATTTAATTCTCTAAGACGCTCTTCGTATGGTTTGTTCTTTAGGCTAGGTATCATTTTGGTAACTCTACGTTGAACTCGTTCTAGCTTGTTTATATCTTTTTGGTAATAAGGGCACCAGGATTGAACGCAGTATTCCAGAAGAGGGCGGACTAAGGAATTGTAAAGGGTTAGGATAACTTCTTTGGATTTATGCTCAAATGACCTGCCTATAAAGCCAATTATTTTGTTTGCCTTCTTAACAACTTCTGAACATTGTTGACTCGGTTTTAGGTTACTCGATATTGTTACTCCCAGATCAGTTTTTCTGTTTACATTCTTAAGCTGAGTGCCATTCATCGAATAGTTTGCTTTCCTCATTTAGGTATCCGACATGTAGTACTTTACATTTATCCGCATTGAAACTCATTTGCCAAATTTGGGCCCAACATGACAATTTATCTAGATTGTGTTGCATATCGTCAACTTGTTCTTTTGAGAGTACGCTATTTGCAATTTTTGTATCGTCAGCAAATTTTGAGATTGTGCAGGTGAGACCCTCATCTATGTCGTTGATGTAAATTAGAAAGATAATTGGTCCTAGTACCGATCCCTGGGGTACCCCGCTACTTACATTGGTCCATTTAGATGCCTTACCGTTTATGACTACCCTTTGCTTTCTGTTGCTGAGCCAATTTTCTATCCATTTCAACACACCGTCTTGTAGAAAGAGAGAGAGAGAGAGATGGTCAAAATAAGAACCTTATAAGATAGAATGAGTGAGGGTTGGCGACTGTCACGGAGGCTGAGAGTTGTGGGACAGTAATGGCGGCCTCCTCTCTCTCTCTCTCTCTCTCTCTCTCTCTCTCTCTCTCTCTCTCTCTCTCTCTCTCTCTCTCTCTCTCTCTCTCTCTCTCTCTCTCTCTCTTTCTCATTTTCTCACACATTCTCTCTATCTCTCTCTATCTCTCACTCTCACTCTCACTCTCTCTCTCTCTCTCAGCTAAGAGATGATGGTGAAGGAAAAAGTAGGAACATCCAGTAAACACAATTATAAGGTCAATCTGTACGAGAATAGGAAACAGAATAATGAGAACAAAAAGCAGGATACATGTTAACGCCTTCTGTACCGGCGACGTCTTTTTAATTATATTCTAACTATATTTAGACGCTTTTGTGCAGCTTAAGAAGGATCTGTGGTAGTAAAAAGAGTTAAGTGAGATAGTTTGAAGCCTGTTAATTGCTGGAGGCCCTTTTTAAGCTGAATAAAATCGTCTAATAGTTGCCAGAATATAATGGAAAGGACATCACCGGTACTGAAGGGGTTAATAATACACAATAAAGGTAGGAAAACAGACGAATCAAAGAAAACATGTGAATATTGTGAAATGGAAAGATAAAAATAAGGAACATTAAAAAAAAAATGCTGTTTGCTGATGATACAGTTCTGATGAGCGATAATGAATGGGAGTTGCAGGGTCTGGTAAATGTGTTTGGAACAGTGTTGAAAAATCGGAATTGGAAGGTAAATGCGGGGAAGAGCAAGGTTATGGTCTTCGAAAGGGGTGAAGCCACAGAGTGTGAGGTGAAGTTGAACGGTCAGGCTATGGAGATTATCAGCTCATTTAAGTATCTGGGCAGTGTGTTGAGTAAAGGTGGGACTATGGATGAAGAAGTGCGGGAGAGGGTGCAACAGGGGAAGAGGGTTGTAGGAACGTTGAAAGCAGTGACAAGAAATAGGGTGGTCAATATGGAAGTGAAGAAGTCCTTGCATGACAGTGTGGTAATACAGACACTGACTTACGGAAGCGAAGCATGTACGTTCGAGAAGAGACTCAGACCAAGAGTGAGAGTGGTGGAAATGAGCTACTTAACCCTTTCGCTGCGGGTGACGTTCTGAAATGTCCTGGCAATTTACAGCAATTTCCAGGCTTTAAAAGCCTGTTAAAACCGTAGAAATCGAGTGTCAGTGGGCGGGAGCGTGAGGGGCCCACCTCCGACCATCAGAGCAGCGAGCGGCTCACTGAGGTAAACTGTGTCTCGCACTGCCTCTCACAACAGTGTTGCGGAGCGAGCGAGTGCTAACAAATAGCGGGTTTCCCGCGTTTCTATGGCACCGCTGCGAGTGAACCAGGCCACCTACGAGGCCCGTTCTGGTCTCATTTTGAAGCTATTTTTGCCTAGTTTTCGGCAGAATACAGTTCATTTAATGCAGATGCTTGATTTATCATTCAGGAGTGCCTGAATATGCCCAAAACACCCCGCAGAGAAAGGGTTAAGAAGTGCATGCAGAGTTACATGGAGGGATAGACAGACGAATGAGGAAATAAGAAGGTGGTGTGGTGTGGAGGTAGATGTGCTGGAAAGTGTGAAAAGGAACAACTTGAGATGGTTCGGCCATATGGAACGTATGGAAAGCGAGATAATTACTAAGAGGGTGTACGAGAGCGAGGTGGAAGGACAGAGAGAGAGAGAGAGAGGTAGACCGAACGAGGTGGAAGGATGGAGTGAGGAAGTATATGGATGAAGGCGGTGCTGGTTGGGAGGAGGGGCGTCGACTGACTGGGGACAGAGGTGCATGGGGGCGGTTCGTTCGTGGCCACCCCTTCGGGGATCACGGCGTCAGGCAATAGATAGATAGATAGACAAATTGGGCATTTGACACCGAGCATACGATATTTGTAAGGGAAGGAAAAGGAATGAAAAGAAGCGAAGAATGCTGACAAGAAAAGATAGGAAAAAGATGGAAGTGAGGATAACGGAGAATCGATAATGAAGGAGAAAAAATGTGAAAGGAATGGAAGCAAACACGTGATAAAAGATGATAATAAAAAAGAAGGATCGGGATATAGCAAAAGAGAGACAGCAAAAGAAAAGGAAGAAAATAATAATGGTGGGAAGAACGGAATGAAAACCAATAAATCCAATATGATAATGGAAGCAGGACAATCATTTTAAAAGAATGGAGAAAGAGGATCCGATTCGAAGAAAAGAAAATCAATGTCCCTCACTTAATGTCCTAATCAATTAGCGAAAATCCTTCAACAATTGTATTTGACCCATTGTGGTGGACTGAGGTTTGATTGAAAGTTACGGTGTGAAAGGACATTTTTGAAACTTAATTATGGAAATAAATGGGATTTAAAGTACAAATAACTAGGGAAAGTTCTAAAGTGCTAGGAATTATTCTTTAGCATCGTTCTTAACACCAATAACCACCCAAATGAAATGAATTAAAGCATGTGTTTCTCCCAGGATTCGAACCCAGGACACCACACACAGAACTTACACGCTCTAACCATTACACCATCAATGACCAATGATAATCAATTTTTTATTAATTTCACCACACCACCAAACACCTCCAATGAAATTAATGAAAGCATATATGTGATCCACCGGGATTCGAACCTGGGTTATCACACACAGATTTTTAGACACCTTAACCATAACAGGATATGGTAAGAGGAACCCCGTCTGATGATACTGATAATAAACACAATTTTAGAACGAGTTATTTATGAAAATATATGCAATTTGAAGAACATATAATTGAGAAAAGTTCCAAAGTGTTATGAATGACTATAGTACGTTCATTCTAGGTTGGACAACAATCGTAACCTCTAACCTCTGTAACTCGAAAAGGACTAGAGTAATCGAGCTAATATTTCTACCGAATAGGAAGAACTTGGCAAGGGAATATGTGTGGAAATTGACAATTAATTTTCTCTATACCTCTTTTTTTTTTTTTTACAAAGGTTAGAGGTTACAATGTCTGCCCAACCTAGAATGAACGGACTAGTGATAACAGGATATGGTAAGTGGAACCCCATGTGATGATTGTGATATGTTTAACAACGTTCTGAACACCAATAACCAACAAATTAAATTAATGAAAGCATGCGATTCTCCCAGGATTCGAACCTAGGCAATCTCTGCAAACTCTCTCTCTTCGCCGCAATGTTGCATCTCTCCCACTATTCTATCGCTACTAGCCTATAATAATCAATGTTCCTCAGAGCTTTCCCAGTGTATACCACCTCCTCTACCTAAGGTACGTAGTACCCGTCTTGCAACACAATCCCACCCCTACTCTGTGCAACTCTCAAACCCAATGAAAGCATAGCCAAGTGAGAATGCAAGAAGAGTAGACGAAAAATATAAAGGTCAAGTTAACCCATGTAGTACCCGTGACATCCTTTCATTATATTCTGGCAACTATTAGAGGGTTGTATGCAACTTAGGAAGGATGTCTACCCGCTAAAAGATGACGGACTATCTAAATTTATCCTTTTCGGTACCCTATATCCTTCCTAAGCTTCATAAAATCGTGTCAATGCAGCTAAAAAACAAAAAAACGTCGCCGATACTGTAAAGGTTAAGAGAAGGCAGTAATGAAGGAAACAAAGGAGGAAATAAAGAAGGTAGACTCATAAACATAGAACATACACTGAGAAGAAAATAAGAGAAATAGGATAGACAGACATAAATGGATAAATAGCCAACAACACGTAAATAATAAGCAATAGGATAGTAAGACAAATTAATAAACAACGAAAATAAATAAGGATTAAGCAACAGGATAGAAAGACAAATGGATAAACAGCCAAGAATAAATAAAGAATAAGTAATAGGATAGACAGACAAATGGATAAAGAGCCAACAGCAAAGAGAAATAAGCAATAGGATAGAAAGGCAGAAAGGGATAAACAGCCAACATAAAGTAAGGAATAAGCAATAGGATAGAAAGACAAGAGATGGATAAATGGCCAAGAACAAGTTAGGAATATAAATGGAGGATTAATTAAAGGGGGGTGACCTGCTCTTTATCTCTATCTTGGTTGTATCCATGCGGTCCCATTCAGCCTACTGTTTTAAGATATTTATCCCCATCCAGGTGTCGATTTTTTCCGGGCGAGCGATAGCAAGCTAGAAGACAAAACAATGGAAATCCGGCTTAACCGGAGACACTTTTCTATCAAAAAATTTAAACATTTAGCCAGCTGTTTAACATATTATCCAAAATATGGTGGCTAGCTATCGTCGCTCGCCAGGTATAAATCGACACCTGGATGAGGATAAACGTCATAAAACAGTAGACTGAATGGGGCCGAATGGATACAAACCAGAGAGAGAGAACAAAAAAAAAGAGGTGACCCCCTTTAAGTAAATAAAGGAAGTGAAGGAGTGGAGTGATGGACCCCCTCATGTGTAGCAAAGGGGTGGTGGTGGTGGTGGTGGTGGTGGTGGGACTGGGGGATTTAAAATGTGATTGGTTTCCCAGATGAGGCGGAAAGACTGCCATATCTCTCTCTTGCTCTCGCTCGCTCTCGCGCTCGCTCTCGCTCTCGCTCTCTCTTTCGCTCTCGCTCTCTCTTTCGCTCTCGCTCTCTCTTTCGCTCTCTCTCTCCTTCATAGCATTTACATCGGTCAATGTTGTGGATCTTTGCCGTTATTTTATGAATTATTTCTAATTAGTGTTATCCTTGTTTTGTTTTTCTTACCGGGAATTTTTTTTTGAATTGGTTTTAATATCTGTCTTTGTCGAACCTAGAGATATTATTTTGCTATGTGTATGAATGAGTCAAATGGCAAAGCTGCCTTTAACAAGTGTCCCTCCCAGAATTGCAAGAGTGACAGGGAGCCAAATTCTAGGAACATAAGGCTAAAAATATCTGGACATACGGAGCTTGAAGCAGTTTAAATCATAGGATGAGGGAAAGATGGATTGAGGGAGAGAGTTCCAGGTTATTTTTTGAGTAGAAGAAAGACTGGGAAAATCGGTTCACTCTTGGGTTAGCGAGTTGGACAGAATAGGGGTGGGGATGTGTTGAAATTGGGTGTCAAACACTCCGTAAAGAGGAGGTATATACGTACTGAGAGAGTATTGTATTAGCGGTAGAAGAGTAAGAGAGATGCAACATTGCGTTCCTCTCTTCAGTCTCTTCTCTGCTCTCTTGTGCCTGTTCCTCTCTTGTGTCTCTTCACTGCTCTCTTGTGCCTGTTCCTCTCTTCTGTCTCTTCTCTGCTCTCTTGTGCCTGTTCCCTCTTCTGTCTCTTCTCTGCTCTCTTGTGCCTGTTCCTCTCTTCTGTCTCTTCTCTGCTCTCTTGTGCCTGTTCCTCTCTTTTGTCTCTTCTCTTCTTTCTTGTGCCTGTTCCTCTCTTTTGTCTCTTCTCTGCTTTCTTGTGCCTGTTCCTCTCTTCTGTCTCTTCTCTGCTTTCTTGTGCCTATTCCTCTCTTTTGTCTCTTCTCTGCTCTCTTGTGCCTGTTCCTCTCTTCTGTCTCTTCTCTGCTCTCTTGTGCCTGTTCCTCTCTTCTGTCTCTTCTCTGCTCTCTTGTGCCTGTTCCTCTCTTCTGTCTATTCTCTGCTCTCTTGTGCCTGTTCCTCTCTTCTGTCTCTTCTCTGCTCTCTTGTGCCTGTTCCTCTCTTCGGTCTCTTCTCTGCTCTCTTGTGCCTGTTTCTCTCTTCTGTCTCTTCTCTGCTCTCTTGTGCCTGTTCCTCTCTTCTGTCTCTTCTCTGCTCTCTTGTGCCTGTTCTTCTCCTCTCTTCTGTCTCTTCTCTGCTCCCTTGTGCATATTCCTCTCATCTGTCTCTTCTCTGCTCTCTTGTGCCTGTTCCTCTCTTCTGTCTATTCTCTGCTCTCTTGTGCCTGTTCCTCTCTTCGGTCTCTTCTCTGCTCTCTTGTGCCTGTTTCTCTCTTCTGTCTCTTCTCTGCTCTCTTGTGCCTGTTCCTCTCTTCTGTCTCTTCTCTGCTCTCTTGTGCCTGTTCTTCTCCTCTCTTCTGTCTCTTCTCTGCTCCCTTGTGCATATTCCTCTCATCTCTGCACTTTTGTGCCTGCTCCTCTCCCCCATTTTCTGTCACTTTTCGTCTCTCTTTGCTGTTCCTATCTTCTCTTCAATTTCTTCTCTGCCTCCTTGTGAATATTCCTCTCGTCTCTGCTGTTTTGTGCCTGGTCTTCTCCTTTCTTCTGTCTCTTCTCTGCTCTCTTAAGTATACTCCTCTCCTCTCTGGTGCTTGCTCCTCTCTTCTTTTCTGTTTGTTCTCTGCTTCCTGGTGCCTGTTCATCTCCTCTTTTCTGTTGTTTCTCTACTACTGTGCGTCTGTTCCTCGATTGTCTCTTCCCTGCTCCATTGTGTATATTCCTCTCCTCTGTCTCTTCTCCCCTCTCTTATGCCTGTTCATCTCCTCTTTTCTGTTGCTTCTCTTCTCTCTGGGGCTTGTTCCTCTCGTCTTACAACTTGCCTCTCTGCTTACCTTGCTTCCAATAGCCTCCCTCCATAAACTGTCTCATCTTCCCGAGTTTGGTGTTCTCTCTCTCACTCTCTCTCATTTTTTTTTTCTCTCTCTCTCGCTAATATATATACCCCCCCCTCTTTTATCTCTCCTATTTTGTCTCATCTTCCCAAGTTTGGTGCTCTCTCTCTCTCTCTCTCTCTCTCTCTCTCTCTCTCTCTCTCTCTCTCTCTCTCTCTCTCTCTCTCTCTCTCTCTCTCCTCTCTCTCTCATTCTCTCTCTCTCTCTCCTCTCTCTCTCTCTCTCTCTCTCTCTCTCTCTCTCTCTCTCTCTCTCTCTCACCCCCCCCTCTTTTACCTCTCCTATTTTCCTTTCTTCCTCAACTTCTCACATTTCCTTCCAAACTCTAATTCCTCCCATCCACTAATTCTGTCTTGCTCTATTTACTCCTCCCTCTCTGCTCCACTTCTCCCATCTCCCCCCCCCCCCCCACCTATTCCTCTACCTAACCCCCCCCCCCCACCCCCATCACCACCCCAGAGTGCTTCCGGTACGGGGTAATTACAAAATACGTCCTGTCTGCCAGTATTATCTCACTTCTCTCACTTCTCTCTCTCTCTCTCTCTCTCTCTCTCTCTCTCTCTCTCTCTCTCTCTCTCTCTGATCATCCGTTCATCAAAAACTCATTTTACCTCAATTTTAAACCATCAAGGGCTTCAGAATTTCATTTTCTTAGTTTCTTCTGCATAAAATCAATTTGGCCTGCGTTCTCTCTCTCTCTCCCCCTCTCCCTCTCTCTCTCTGCACCAGACATGGCACTCGAACTGGTTTGACATACACACATATGCACATAGTCATTACATCATAATTAATTGCAAGCATTCATACACAACCAAATACAGTTAAACAAAATTATGTATGTCTACGAAGCTATCCAAACAATTTAACATTATGCATGCAAGTAGATACCGTACCTAAAGTGATATAGGAAGTAATGAATTACTCTGCTCTCACGAAATCACTATCCTATGCTAAAACACCTATAGTTTACCATCAATATAATATAGTAAGACTTCTTATAATGCACACCGTACTAGTGTACACACACACAAACACACACACACACACACACACATACACACATACACATATACACACACACACACACACACACACACACACACACACAATCGCATGTTGAAATGGATATAAAATTGGCTCAGTGACAAAGCAAAGAGTAGTCATAAACGGTAAAGCATCCAAATGGATCAATGTAAGTACCGGGGTACCCCAGGGATCGGTACTGGGGCCAGTTATCTTCCTAATTAATATTAATTACCTAGATGAGGGTCACACCTGTACAATCTCAAAGTTTGCTGACCATACAAAAATTGCAAATAACGTACTCTCAAATGAACATATTGAAGATATGCAACATAATCTAGATAAGTTGTCGCATTGGGCTCAAATATGGCAAATGTGTTTCAATGCAGATAAATGTAAAGTACTCCATATCGGATACCGAAATGAGAAAGCAAACTATTCAATGAAGTTGTTAAGAAGGCAAACAAAATAATTGGCTTTATAGGCAGGTCTATTGAGCATAAATCCCAGAGCAGTCTTCCCTTTCCATTTTTCCCTTACCCACTCTAAACAACTGTTTGGATGCTTGCCCATCATTGTTTTGGAAGGCAAGCAGCCTTGCATTGAATTGAATTGAAACTTTTTATTTAGCCAGTAGAACATACACATGATAATCATAATACAAAATTAACATTACATTGGCCTTGAGGGGTCACTGGACCAGTTGTTGCTTGATTTCCTTTGTACTCCTTTGTACTCTTACACAAACACAAACACTTGATCTTCCTCGTCTGACACACACATACACACATACGAACAAAGACAATCAAGTAGCCTAATTGCATCATTCTCTGCTCCCCACAATACTCGTAAACACAGCCCTACACAAAAGCAGACATATCCGTAACACTCCCTCCCTTCCACCCCAACACACACACACACACACACACACACATACATAAACGGTTATCACTTTCCCCGTACACAGTACACAGTACACACACACACACACACACACACACACACACACACACACACACACACAAACACCAAACACACCGTTATAACTAGCCCCATAAACACACCCACACGGTTATCATTACCCCCGTACATACACGGACTGCAGCCACACACACATACACACCCACACATGGTTATCACTACCTCCGTACACACATACACACACACGGTTATCACTACCCCCGTCCACACAGAGAGAGAGACTGCAGCCACCCAACACGTTATCTGCCATCAGCTGTTTGACATGCCCTTTGGTGTGTTGGGTAAGGGGCTAGTGGTGATAGTGGAAGCTTGTGTACAAGCCAGGTCAGGTGTAAGGGGGGGGGGGGGGGGGGTTATAGAGGATGTAGGTGGAGAGACTATATAGGTGGGGAGTTTGTAGAGAGTGTAGGTGATTGGTAAATTGATTAATTGGTACAGCTTAGTTAGCCAAATTAATTTACAATTATATGACATTAAGTATTATAGTTAAGATACATTTACGTCTTTGGCCGAGCCTTTTGAAATAGGCTAATGAAAGTTCTCTTTAAAGGACACTTATACACATGTAGCGACTTTATGGAGGTGGGGGCTGGTAGAGGGGGTAGGTGGCGACTTTGTATAGGTGGGGGGCTGGTAGAGGGTGTAGGTGGTGACTTTGTAAAGGTGGGGGGCTGGTAGAGGGTGTAGGTGGTGACTTTGTATAGGTGGGGGGCTGGTAGAGGGTGTAGGTGGTGACTTTGTAAAGGTGGGGGGCTGGTAGTGGGAGTAGGTGGTGACTTTGTATAGGTGGGGGGCTGGTAGAGGGTAGGTGGTGACTTTGTATAGGTGGGGTGCTGGTAGAGGGTGTAGGTGGTGACTTTGTATAGGTGGGAGCTAGTAGAGGGTGTAGGTGGTGACTTTGTATAGGTGGGGGGCTGGTAGAGAGTGTAGGTGGTGACTTTGTATAGGTGGGGGGCTGGTAGAGGGTGTAGGTGGTGACTTTGTATAGGTGGGGGGCTGGTAGAGGGTGTAGGTGGTGACTTTGTATAGGTGGGAGCTAGTAGAGGGTGTGTAGGTGGTGACTTTGTATAGGTGGGGGGCTGGTAGAGTGTAGGTGGTGACTTTGTATAGGTGGGGGGCTGGTAGAGGGTGTAGGTGGTGACTTTGTATAGGTGGGGGGCTGGTAGAGGGTGTAGGTGGTGACTTTGTATAGGTGGGGGGCTAGTAGAGGGCGTAGGTGGCGACTTTGTAAAGGTAGGGGGCTGGTAGAGGGCGTAGGTGGTGACTTTGTATAGGTGGGGGACTGGTAGAGGGTGTAGGTGGCGACTTTGTATAGGTGGGGCACTGACAGAAGGTATAGTAGGGGGTGTTGGTGGGGAAATGTGTTCAGGGTAAATCAGGAGAATAGAAGTACTTTTATCAGGTGCAGGTTGGAATGTATGTTGATGGATGATTTGCAATTAGGCTTTTAAGGAGAGGTTTTTAGTTTGCTCCCTAGACCTCCATCGTACTTAAAAATAAATTCTCACAAGACCCTCCTTCGAAATACATTTTGTACATTTTTCGGTAGTATAATGTCCTGGCCGAAGGCCGATTCCTCCAAAATACAAACTCGTTATCGCTCGCCAGGAAAAAAATCGACACCTCAATGGCACGAACTGTCTTATAATTGACAGAAATGGGGTAAAAGGTCTAAAAAATCGACAAACTAATGAGGCAAATATCTAAAAATATTAAAACTAATGGGGCTAAGCATGAGGTAGATGGGGGTCCAGAAAAACAATCCCTTAAGTGAAAATCTCCTCTTAATGAAGGCATTTATGTAAGTGTACTGTGGGGTCTGAGTGTAACTATCTATTAGTTCTCTCTCTCTCTCTCTCTCTCTCTCTCTCTCTCTCTCTCTCTCTATCTCTTCTTTGTTATCCTTTCTTTCCAGTGTCCCTTACTCTCGGGTTAGCTATCTCTACTAAAATTAAGTCCTGACCACCTCGCTGGGATCGTAAGGTCTGTGTGGTCAGTGTATATATGTAAATCTCTCTCTCTCTCTCTCTCTCTTCTTTGCTATCCTTTCCTTCCACTGTCCCTTACTCTCGGGTTAGCTATCTCTACAATTCCTGACCACCTCGCTGGGATCGTAAGGTCTGTGTGGTCAGTGTATCATGTAAATATATGTAAATCTCTCTCTCTCTCACACACAGACACACGCAACAAGACTGAAGCAGATAGGTTAGGAGACAGTCAATTACGGCAGCAAATTGGGGCCATGCTTCAACCTGTGTAAATTAGCCAATAGGAAGAGCCAGTTGGGGTACGATAATTAAAGCACCAATCACAGGCGACCTTTGAGATGGACTGCGCTCTGATTGGCAAGTGAATGAGTGTGTGTGTGTGTGTTTATAAGTGTATGTGTGTGTGTGTGTGTGTGTGTGTATGCGGGTGTGTTTGTATGTGGGTGTTTGCATGTAATAATAATAATAATAATAAACGGTTTATTAAAGAATGGCAGCCTCATGAGCTGAAAATACACATTTTACAATTTAGTGGATGAACATGAGATGTACAGATATGAAGATGGTAAGCTCAGTTTACAAAAAAAATAAATAAATACAATAATGAT
Organism: Paralithodes platypus; assembly: GCA_032716605.1. Lineage (NCBI taxonomy): Eukaryota > Metazoa > Arthropoda > Malacostraca > Decapoda > Lithodidae > Paralithodes > Paralithodes platypus. Next base: position 823,332 of record CM064531.1, read on the forward strand.
GCAGGTGCAGAATACAAATTATCATAAAATAACCATGAGAGTAAGTGATATACAGTACATATACACATTTATTTTACTTACTCATATACAGAACATACATATATACACGTACGTACGCACATACATACGCATACATATACATACATATATAAGAACATAAGAACATGCAGTAAGTGTGCACATGTCCGTATACACAAACGCTCACGTATGCACACAAACATACATACATACAAAAACTGTTTTGGTAGGGTCAGGGTAAAGAGGTAAAGGGTAAAGAAGGAGCGGCAATTCAAGTCCGTACAGGTAGGGTCAGGTAAAGCCTACTACAATGGGAGGTTAATCCTCGGTAGTGTAGGTGTGTGTGTGTTCGTTCGTGTGTGTGTGTGTGTGTGTGTGTGTGTGTGTGTGATAGAAGGCGAAATGTGGAAAAGCTGGGCATTCTATTGTTAAGGGTGGAAATACATGGATGAAGATACGCGAACACTTAATAATAGATAATGCTTATGCATAGATTTATAATCAGAAGTTGCGCTAGTGAGCAATATGTTCTCACTCATATGTACGTATATTTACATACATATGTGCATATGACCATACAAATACACGTACAGTACAAATATATATGATATACCTTATATTCTCAACCGGGCTCGAACCATTGACAGCACATACACACAGACATACATATACATAAATATATGCACATTACATGCATTATATGCTCTTCTCTTATCCACCTGATACTCTCAGCCGGGCTTGAACCACAAACATTATACACTATAGACACATATATATATATACATAAATAACGCATACATACATACACATATACGCATACATACATACACATATACTGTACATACATAGATACACATATACATATATACACATATAATAAACAAACTCAAGCAAATACATACATAATTATATTCTAATACACACACGCACACACACTTATGCATACATTATTAAAGGTGGGCGCGTATATATGGTGTGACAGGCCGTTATTACACATTATTAATAATATTAACAATGGTTGGGATAGGACTATTTTTATATCTGTCAGTTCTTGCTCTTATTGGTTGGAGTGTGTTGAAGTGACGAGCTGCACGTGTTGGTCTAGGGGCGTCTGGTGGAAGTAAGTTTCTGTGTCGTGGGTGAACAAGCAGCTTAGATGCAAACTGTTTGAGTGTGTTGTAGTGGTGGGTTGAAAGTGCAGGTATGCTAAGGGTGGTGAGAGCTTCCTCGTACCCTGGATATGTGCCACCCAGGATGATCCTGCATGCCCTCCTCTGCACTCTCTCCAATTGACGTTGTTGTGTCAGGGTTAGAAAGGAGGACCAGGCGGGAGAGGCGTAGGTGAGCTTAGGGAGTATGAAGGTGTAATATATACTCTTCAGCTCATTCTCCGGCGCCCCCAGGGATCTCAACCGCCTTAGCATAAACAACTTGTATGTGGCGGTCCTGACTGTGGTAGTTACAGGTTTCTTCCAGTTCAGTTTGTTGTCCACAGTGATTCCGAGGAGTTTGGTGGACTCAACAAGCTGAAGGGGATGAGGACCAATTGTGACAGTGGGTGGAGGAAGGTCAGTAACGGAAGTGTTGATGTGCATGACCACGGTCTTGTCATGATTGATAGTCACATGATTGTCTGTGGTCCAGGCTTGAAGACAGTCGAGGATGTCTTGTAGGGGGTCATAGTTAGGGAAGGTGCTATCGACAGTAATGCCGACTGTTGAGTCGTCCACATACTTCCAGTGGAATGTTGTGTACTTTAGGGCATCATTTAATCAAGATGAGGAACAATAGAGGCCCCATCTTTGTGCCCTGTGGGACTCCACATGTGATGTCTAGGAAGGTGGAGATGAAGCCTTGGTATCGCACTGCTTGTCGTCTGTCACTAAGGAAGTCGGTCAACCACGCAACCAGGGTAGGATGTAGCCCCAACTTTATGGCCTTGTTGATGATGATGGTGTGGTCAACAAGGACAAATGCTTTCCTGAAGTCAATAAAGGCAAGGGCGAGGGAAGTCTTTCTTTTCTCAAGATTTGTGTAAATATAATCTAGGAAGCTAATAAGACTGAGTGGTGAAGGAGGTTTTTACGTTGCCAAACTGTTGGGGATCTATCAAGTGACGGATTTGTGAGTAAGCCCAGGTGAATACAAAGTCCTCACAGATTAGACTAGGGATGGGCGTTTTGGCAATTGGTCTGAGTTCATTATGAGAATGTGGGGAGGGGGTTTTGGGGATTGGAGTGACGTATGAAGTTTTCCAGTCTGCAGGGCATTTACTTTGCCTTAAGGAGGCATTAATTATCGAGCAAAGGGGGGTGGCAAATTCCACCGAAAATTCTTTGTATATTTTCATGGGTAGGTCTACTGGGGTTGTTGATCTTTTTTATTTGAAACTGGAAAGCTTTTTGGCCACTTCATATTCTTGATCAGTTACTGGGGGGGAAGGGGATGCGAGGAAGGCAGGGAGGTTGGTGCGGTCTAGTTTGGGGAGGGTTTGGCAGATGGTAGAGAAGTGATTATTTATCAGTTCAGGTGCATCTACACGAGGGACATGGGAAACACAGGGGATCGAAGGAGTTCCACTACTTAAGCCACAAAGATTCTTAATTTTAGAGTACCACTGACTGATATTGGTTTGTTTTAAATGATGAATCTTTGTAGGGTAGTAGGACTTCTTCGCCCAAAGAATTTCCCTTATCACAATGTTGCGTAGGTCCTGTGTGTGTGTGCGTGTGTTTGAATGTGTGTGTGTGTGTGTGTGTTTTTTGTTTTTAATTTGCGTGTGTTTGTGAGGGTGTGCTTGTGTTTGTATGGATGATTTTTTTGTTGGAGGTTTGTGTGGGTGGGTATGTGTAGGTGGGGTAGGGTGCAATGTAAACCCTATGTGTCCAAAATATAAAACAGACTGCAACAAAAACCGGTCCACGTTGAAAGGCATCAATTTAAACACACTTACGAAATTTAAATTAATCTGGCATTTATTACATAATTATACTTGCGGAAATGTGTTGAAGAGGCCTGAATTAAACGCTCAATATAATACGCAAAACGATGACTACACACTAATTATTTATGTCACACTTATTACAGTCTTCCTAAATACACACACACATTTGACAGTGTGGAAGGTTGGAATGTGGGTGAGGGTGCGGGTGTGGAAGGTTGGAATGTGGGTAAGGGTGTGGGTGTGGAATTTAGGTGTAGAAGGTGGGAATGTGGGTGTGGAAGGTGGATTGTGTGGGTGTGGAAGGTGGGAATGTGGGTTGTGGAAGGTGAGAATGTGAGTGTGGAAGGTGGGAATGTGGGTGTGGAAGGTTGAAATGTGGGTGTGGGTGTGGGTTTTTTGGTGTGGGTGCGGAATGTGGGTGTGGATGTGGAAGAGGTGGAAGTGTGTAGATGCAGGATATGAGTGTGTGTGTGAATGATGTAAATGAGGGTGTACATGTTGGGGTGTAAGTGTTGGGGGTTAAATGTAGGAGTATAAGCAAGGGGGTGTAAGTGTTCGGGGTGTTCAAGTGTTTGGGTAAGAGAGAGGGAGTGTGTGAAGTGTTGGGGGTTCAAGTGACGGATTATAAGCAAGGGTGTGAAAGTGGTGGGATGTAAAGTGGTGGGATGTAAAGTGCTGGGGTGTAAGCAAGGGGGTGTACGGTAAGTATTGGGGGTTCAAGTGTTGAGATATAAGCAAGGGGGTGTAAGTGTTGGGATGTAAAGTGCTGGGGTGTAAGTGTTGGGAGTTCAGGTGTTGGAGTAGGCTATAAGTGAGGGGGTGTAAGTGTTGGGGGTTCAAGTGACGGAGTATAAGCAAGGGGGTGTAAGTGAGGAGGGGAAAGTGGTTGTGTAAGAGAGAGGGTGTGTGTGAAGTGTGAGGGGAGTAGGGTGTTAGCTAGGGTGCGTTAAAATGGATGTATAGTATGCCCTTGTATGAGAAGGAGAAGATAAGAGGGTGAAGTGAGTGTGTGTGTGTGTGTGTGTGTGTGTGTGTGTGTGTGTGTGTGTGTTACTCAGTTACTTGTTCGTCAAGGGGAATCCACGCAATGCGAGCTAAGCTCATTATTATCGCGCCTCCTTAACTGGGAATGTATTGCGTGAAATGCATGTTAAGTGTTTTATGTACTGTTGGAATGGCTGTGGATGTGTGTGTAGTCTGTATTTTAGCCAATTGGCGACATCGGAAACGAAAGCTTAGGGTGGATCTGTATGGTACCATTCTCACTATAGACGGTACCGTCTCGCCCGAAGGCTTAGGTAGCCATCAGCTTAGGTGAACCATATGATACCCATCTCGCCTTGTACCATTTTTGCCAACCCCAGATGGGACGTCACAACGTCGTCCACTTATTCCAGGTACCTATTTACAGCTAGGTGAACTGAGGCTAACACATGAAAGGAGACAAGCCCAATTTGTCTCTGCCCGGCCGGGGATTGAACCCCCGACCCCTCGTGTGTGAGACGAGAGCTCTACCTACTAGGCTACGGGCTGTGTGTGTGTGTGTGTGTGTGTGTGTGTGTGTGTGTGTGTGTGTGTGTGTGTGTGTGTGAGAGAGAGAGAGAGTGTGTATGTGTGTAAGTATTCAGGAGTAAATCTACCTAAGAAAAAAAATCCAAATTTATCTAGAAGGGGGGGGGGGGTGTCTTGGGAATGTTTTTGTTTAAGGTCTAACGAAGAAACTTAAACTAAATACATAAGTAAATAAATAGTCCAAAAAACAAACCCTACCCCCTTAATGGCAACCTCTCCAAACCACCCACGAAGAAAAAAGCCAACCGAGTCCCTCTAACTAACAACCTACAACGCTACGTAACTTAAAGTACTCTTATCTTGTTTACATATTCATCCCCTAAGACTCTAATTGGGCTAAGTAAACAACGGTCTCGGGGATTGTGACAAGGAGGAGGAGGAGGAAGAGGAGGAGGAGGTGGAGGAGGTGGAGTGGGGTGGAGGGGAGCACAAACAAACACCTACACTCACACACACAAACAAACAACTTGGAACAAACACTCGTAGACAATGAAAGGGAAGGGAGGGAGGAAGACAAATAGTATGCCGTCTGTGGGAGGAGGACTAAGAGAAGGAGAGGAGGAAGGGGGATAAAAGAGAGAGTGAAAGGGGATTATGTGGAGGAAAGGGTAGGGGTGAATGAGGAGGAAGGTGAGGAGGCAGGAAGTAAAGGAAGAGATGGAACAGGAACAGGGAGGTAGACAGAGAGGTGAATGAGGAAGAGGGAGGACCAGGAGAAAAGGAAGAGCTGAATGAGGAAGAGGTGAATGAAGAAGAGGGAGGAGGAGGAAGAGGTGCATGAGAAAGAGAAAAGGAAGAGGTGCATTAGGAAGATGAAAGGAAGAGGTAAATGACGAAGAGGAAAGAAAGAGGTGATTGAGGAAGAGGAGGAAAGGAAGAGAAGAATGGGGAAGAGAGAAAGTAGAATAGCGATAAATTGTAACAAAAATATAGTGATACCTAATAACAATATAAATATATATTTTAATTAAGGAACAAAAAGGAAAGAAGAGAGAAGCAGATATATGAAGAATGGCAATAGAAAGGATGGGAGGAGTTAGAGGGACATGGGTGGGAAGGGAGGTGAGAAGGAAGATAAATGGAATATAGAAATAACAGCAACACAGGAGAGGAAGGAAGAGAGGGAAAAAAGAGAAGGAGGAAGATGGATAGGGAGCAATAGCCAGGATAGGAAGGGACGGAATGGAGAGAGGAAGGAGGAGGACAGAGAGGAGAGGTAATAAATGCGGATAATGGTACTTGCCCCGTTGCGAGCGTTGTATTGGGGAGATATGGAGATGGGGGAAAGGGAGGGGAGAGGAGAGAAAGGAGAATAGTGAAGAGATAAGGGATAATGGGTCGAAAGAGAAGAGAGAGAGATAGGAAAGGGAAGGAAACCAGGGAGAGTAAGAGTATAGGTTGGGGAGAGGAGAAAGGGGGAAGAGGGAATGGGAAAGGAGGGGAGAAAATAAAATATAAGGTACAGGGTTGGACAGGAATACAAAAAAGAGAAGTAAAACAAATGTTATGGAAAGAAAGGGGGGAGGCAGAGGAAAGGGGATAAATAAAGATGAGAAGATAATTATAAATAATACATGAAAGATAGAAGGGGTGAAAAAGAGGGAAGAGAAAGTAATGGGATAAGGAAAAGAGAGGGAAATAGGGAGCGAATAGAGGAGATAAAGGGAGGGGATGCAAGTCAGGCATGGAAGGGAGTGGGGAGAGAGGTGTTTGAAAGAGATGAAGGGAGAGGCTTAACATACGAGAGCGAGAGAGAGAGACTTACATAGACTTACATAGATACACTGGCCACACAGACCTTACGATCCAAACGAGGTGGTCAGGACTTAATTCTAGTAGAGATGCAAAGGAAAGGATAGAAAAGAAGAAGGCTCTCTCCCCACCCTCCGTTCCCTCCGGCAATTGCCGTACATGAAAAAGTTGGAAGTGATTAACCTTGCTGGGCTTCGAAATCCCCAGAAGGAATTTACAGGAAAGATTGGAAAAAAGAAAGGGAAAACAAAAAAGAAATTTAAAGAGAGAGAGCGAGAGAGCAAGAGCGAGAGCGAGAGAGAGAGAGAGAGAGAGAGAGAGGGAGGTAAAAGGCAGGAAAGGAAGGGATACCCTCACTTATTTATTTCCCTCCCAACACCAAACACCTCACAATGAAACTAATGAAAGCATGCGATCCTCCCGGGATTCGAACCTGGGTTACCACATATAGATCTTAAACACTAACCATTACATCATCAAGACAGTTAAACGTTGAGTACATAATTACGATTTTATATTCATTTATCGAATACCGGAGATCAATCAACTCATGTACTCAGACCCAACTGCACACTGCAACAGCGAAATATTTAACTCCTTCGGTACCGGAGGTGTTTCTAATTGTATTTTAGCTACATTTAGACGATTGTGTGCAGTTTAAGAAGGATCTGTGGTAGTAAAAATGGTTAAGTGAGATAGTTCGAAGCCCCTTAATTGCTGGAGACCCTTTTAAAACTGAATAACATCGTCCATTAGTAGCCAGAATAAAGTTAAAAAGACGTCACCGGTAAAGAAGGGGTTGAGTGAAAGGAAAGAACATTTCATGGGGAAGGAGGGAGAGGAGTGAGAGGTGGTGGGTTTGGAAGGGATGAAGGAAGCCATAGAGCAAATAGACAAGCCAGAAGATAAACAACCCGGTAAGACAGACAAGCCCTAAGATAAACAACCCGGTAAGACAGACAAGCCCTAAGATAAATAAGCGGAGGAGAGCAAACAACCACAATTCCCTGACGGCCAGAACTGACGGTAACTTATGGGGAGATTTCCACTGGAGGGATTTTTTTCTGGACCCCTTTCTTCCTCATGTTTAGCCCCATTGCTTTTAACATGTTCAGACGTTCGTCCCATTAGTTTGGCGATTTTAAGAACTTTCGCCGCATGTCTGTCAATTTAAGACCTTTCGTGACATTTAGTGGTCGATTTTTTTCCTGGCTAACGAGAGCGAGCCTATAATTTAAGGGGAACCGGCCTTAGGCCGGGACATCATACTACCGAAAAATGTACACATTTATCTTGAAGGGGGGGTCTAGGGGTGTTTTTTTAAGCTTGATGGAAGTCTAGCGAGGAAACTAAAACATATATAAATTAATAAATAATTAGACCAAAAAATAACTACTACCCCCTTAATTATACAATGTCTATTTTTTTTTTTTTTTTTTTTTTTTTTAAAGAGACAATGAACGGAGGAAGGAAAAACACAGATAAAACAAAAAGGTCCATGTTGGGAAGTGATACCTGTAAAAAATATGTACACTAGCCAATCAGAGAGAACAGCAGCATAGCATAATTATAGCCTAGTCATTATAGCTATTTACAATAATATAATGACAAGAGGGGTAGGCTATACAAGAATAAATTATCCCTTTGCTATCTAACCCCTTCTGTACCGGCGACGTCTTTGTCATTATATTCTGGCAACTATTAGACGACTATATTCAGCTTAAGAAGGATCTCTAGTAATTATAAGGCTTCGAACTATCTCAGTCAACCCGTTTAACTAACACAGATCCTTCCTAAGCTTCATAATATCGTCTAAATATAGCTAGAATAAAACAACACACACGCCGCTGCTACTCAGAGGGTTAATAGCTTTGTATTTACCTGTCATTTAATTGTGTTGTACCATAGATTATAATATACCGTAGTTAAAACAGTAAAATACAAAATAAACTGTTTGATGTTGTACATATTATTGTTGTTGTTGTTTTTATCATTATATATACAGTAGATGCAACGGTGATTGTCAATAATAGCGGTTATCCACACACCGCATATACCGATGAAGTCCAATTTTACTAGCATACATAACATAATATAAACATTCAACGATATGTGCAATAGTCTAGATGTTAATAAATTTAGATAATGTAAGGCTTTGTTTGATACAGTACGTTTTTTGTTTCTAAAGTTTCCTCTTCGTAAATTGAAGAAGAGACCGAGGCATTATGAGGCTTAATTATTTCTTAGAAGAGTTGGTTCACGTTAAAAAGATCTTAATGAGGGTCACGTTTTTTTACTACTAAAAGGAAGTCATTTAAATAACCAACCCCTAACCCTTTCCCGAACTTATACCCAGGCCTCTGCCTTCCCCATCCTACATCCACTTAAGGGGCTTGTTTTTTTTTTTTTTTTTTTTTTTTTCAGTTTCCCCGCAAGAGAAAGCTAAGAAAAACACCCCCTAGTCCCCCCTACAAGATAATGTTGTACATGTTTTGGTACAAATATGTCCCGGCCGAAAGCCATTTCCTCTTAAAATGTCATGCTCGCTATCGCTCGCCAGGAAGAAATCGACACCTAAATGGCACAAAAGGTCTTAAAATTGACAACGAATTGGGGGCGAAAGGTGCTAAAATCGCCAAACTGTTGGGCCGACCAAAAACGCATGGGGCTAAACACAAGGGAAAAGGGGACCAGAAAAAGCAACCATCTCCCCCTTAACTTACACCCCTCACCCCATTGTCATTAAAACAAGATTATTACTACCCTCTATTTTACACTTATAAGGACTTTATTAACGGGGGATGAGGGTATTTATTTGCTCATTTATGCATCTTTATATTATGTTTATAGTTTCCTCCCTAGACCTCCATCAAACTTTAAAAAATAACCCCCAAGACCCTCCTTCAAGATAAATTTGTACATTTTTCGGTAGAAAAACGGCCGGTTCCTCTTAAATTATAGGTTCGCAATCGCTCGCCAGGAAAATTTTGACACCTAAATGTGACGAAGTCTTAATATTTATAAAGAAATGGGGGCGAAAGATCTTAAAATCGCCAAGGTAATGAACCGAACATCTTAAAATCTGAAAAGTAATGGGGGTAAACATGATGGAGAAGGGGGACCATGAAAACGACCCATCTCCCCTTAATGCTCTTTCAACTTTATTGCACATCCATTAACATAAGACTAATACTCCTCTCGATCACATCCACTCAAGTATGACCCTCACCATCATATCTAAACTCCACCAAATTAAGACCCCTCACCAACACCACCACTTCCACCAAAGTAAGACCCCTCACCAACACCACCATATCCACTAAACTAAGACCCCCTCACCAACACCACCATATACCGTACACTAAACTAAGACCCCTCACCAACACCACCACATACCGTACACTAAACTAAGACCCCTCACCAACACCACCATATACCGTACACTAAACTAAGACCCCTCACCAACACCACCATATACCGTACACTAAACTAAGACCCCTCACCAACACCACCATATACCGTACACTAAACTAAGACCCCCTCACCAACACCACCATATACCGTAAACTAAACTAAGACCCCTCACCAACACCACCACATACCGTACACTAAACTAAGACCCCTCACCAACACCACCATATATCGTACACTAAACTAAGACCCTCACCAACACCACCACATACCGTACACTAAACTAAGACCCCCTCACCAACACCACCACATACCGTACACTAAACTAAGACCCCTCACCAACACCACCATATACCGTACACTAAACTAAGACCCCTCACCAACACCACCACATACCGTACACTAAACTAAGACCCCTCACCAACACCACCATATACCGTACACTAAACTAAGACCCCTCACCAACACCACCATATACCGTACACTAAACTAAGACCCCTCACCAACACCACCACATACCGTACACTAAATTAAGACCCCTCACCACCATCACCGCCACATCCACTAAATCAAGAACCCGCACCAATACCCGACCAGTGACCACTAGGCCTAGCCTACATCCAATACAAAAAAAAAAAAAAAAAGGAAATAAAAATCAATCTCACATCCACTAGATTTATGCCGCCTCACCTCCACCGCCTAGTATAGTCAATTAGATTCCTCACGCTCACACCCATTGACCTCTATTTAAAAAAAAAAAAAAAAAAAAAAAAATTATATATATATATATATATATATATATATATATATATATATATATATATAATTAAATACATAAAAAATAATATATAATAAATAAATAAAAACGCCTCTTGGCCCTCATGTACAGTTGCGGTCATTAATACTGCCTGTTTTTTTTCTTCTAGGCTATCTGTGACTGAATTGAATACTCCTTGTTAATTCTTTACCTGATATTTGCATTTCGGTGGTTCATTTCATTATCGAAGCTCAACACGTATCAGAATTTGTGACCGTTTTATAAGATCGAAGCTGAAAATGTATCAGAATATGTTACCATCTCATCAGCTCGAGAGTCCAACGTGTATCAGAATTTGTGACCATTTCATCAGATCAAGAGCTGTAAATATATCAGAATTTTGGGCAGTTTCATTAGATTAAAGCTCAACAAGTACTGTATCATAATTTGTGACCTTTCATTAGACCGAGGTCTATTAATTGTATCAGAATTTGTGACCTCGATCATATAGAGCCTTTCTATTCAATGCTAGGTAATTTGGGTTCAGAAGTAATGTTTTCATGTATCGAATTAGGAAAATATTAGTGGACATTGTGATGGGACGCAACTTTTGAGAGTGACTATGCATTACTAGCTCACCCACCCACCCACCCATTCACTCACTCACTCACTCAGACATTAAAATAATCACCACTTAATATAATCACCAGTAGCACAATTAACATTACGAGAACTGTCCGGACCACTATCACAGTAAACGCAGCAACCACTACCACATCAACAAAATAATTCAAATCACCACTATCACCAAAAAACAAAAAAATACATACGTAATAATAATAATAATAATAATAATAATAATAATAATAAATAAAACACACACACTACCTCGGACAAAACCATTCAATTTACCACGACCACATAAAAAAACAAAAACAAAACACTACTTCAACAAAATCATTCAAATCACCACTACCACATCAATAAAACCATTAGTAAAACACTACCACATCAACAAACCATTGAAAAAAACATTACCACAATAAACTAAACCAATTAAAAAACTACCACATAAACAAAACCATTCAAACCACCACTACCTCCCACAATCAACTCCACAAAGCAAGATCAACAACAACAATAACAACAAAACCACTATCACCACGTCCGCTTCCACAAAAGTCCCCCTATCACCACTTCTTATTCAATAATCACCATATCAATCATTCCTTCCACAATAATCCCTCCCCCACCACCGCACTACCACCACTACAATATCTCCATAACCACACAATCAACCTAACTAACATTCTCCCCCCCCCCCCCTCACATCACCACCACCATCAACACAATAATCCCCATCACCACTCATCAACCCCACAAATATTCTTCCCTCCATCACCACCATAATAATATTTTCCGGGTACCGTAACCATCACCACCACACAATCACCTTCACAAACTCTTTACACCCCACCACCAACTCAATAATCTATCGCCACCACAACCATCATCACATAATCAACTCTACAAACCCTTTTCACCCCTATCAACTCAATAATCTCTCTTACCACCATCACCACACAATCAACCCCACAAATAACCTTCACCCCCACCAAATCAATAATCTCCATCACCACCACCACCACACAATCGCCTCCACAAACACCTTTAACCCACATCAACTACCACAATAATATCTCACCACCACCAACATCACCACACAATCAACTCCACAAACACCTTTCACCCAGACCAGCACCACCACCACCATCACCACACAATCATCTCAAAAAAACACACTTCGCCCCGACCACAACACAAATCACCACACAGTCAACTCCACAAACAACTTTCATCACCACCATCATCACCACCACCATCACCACACAATCATCTCCACAAACAATCTTCACCACCAATATCGCCACCCTAATAATGAAAACTCCTCCCTCCCCAACCCGGACAAACATCAGGAAAAAATAATAAGAGAGGAAATTGGCAATAGAGAGAAATAAGGGAAACCGACACAAATATATAAAACACCCGATAAACATACCAAGAATATTAACCCCTTCTGTACCGGCGAAGTCTTATTAATTTTATTCTAGCTATATTTACACAATTTAATGCAGTTTAAGAAAGATCTATGGCAGTGGGCAGAATAAAGTTAAAAGGACGGCACCGGTACTGATGGGGTTAACAAAAGGCTAAGAATGGAAGAGTAGGGGAAAAAATATTTGGATACCTTTCAATTATATTTTTACCATCGTTCTTAACACCAATGACCCCCAAATGAAATTAATGAATGCATGTGATTCTCCCTGGATTCGAACCTAGGATACCTCATACAAAACTTACACACTCTAACCATTACACCATCAAGACAGTTATAAGTACAGCACATGACCACAATTAATATCCATTAATCAAATATACGAAGGCTCGATTATTCCTTATATTCTGGCGACCATTACACGATTTTATATAGTTTAGGAAAGATTTGTGAGAGTCGAAGGGTTAATGGTGATGGTGTGTATACCTTTGTTTCCTAGAGATCCTTCCTAAGCTGAGTAAAGTTTGCTGATTATAGCCAGAATATAACGAAAAATGGCGTCATCGTATCCCGAAGGGTAACGTTAAGGGGAGGTATTCTAGACCCCCTTCTCCCTCATGCTTAGCCCCATTTGTTTTGTCGATTTTAAACAAATTCGCCCCATTTATTCGTCAATTGTTAGACCTTTCGTGCCATTTAGGTGTCGATTTGTTTCCTGGCGAGCTATAGCGAGCCTGTAATTTTGGAGGAGCTGACCTTTGGCCGGGACGTTTTTCTACCAAAAAATTTGCAAATTAATCTCGAAGAGGGATTTTGATGATGTTTGTGCTTAGCTTGATAGAGGCCTAGGGAGGAGCTAAAATAATAATAAAGACATTAATACCGAATTAAATAACACCTAACGACAATTACATTACATGAAAAGTGATCTGAAAATCTGAAGTTACTGAAATATAATACCACTACTCTATGAAGGGCAGACTGTAACAGCCTACTCTTAAATCAATACCGATTACTACCATATCAAAACACAACCAATTACAACCTCCACTACGTAGGGTACTTAGTACCCGCCTTGCAACACAATCCCACCCCTACTCTGTGCAACTCTCGGAAAAACTAAATTTTTCTGTCACCAATTTTCCCATGGATTTTTTTATTTTTCCCTGTTAGTTTTCATCAATATATAGTGTTTGGAAATAATTACAACCCTCGGAGAAACCGTGTTCCCCATTATACAACGATCTTAAGACACGCCGCCGGATAGTGGGGAGGGCTATGAAGTTCAGGGAAAATGAGGGGTTAAAAGCGTAACTAAGCCAACCTAAGTTTTTATTTTTTTCTTGGATTTTTTTGTTTAACCTAACCAAAAAACCTAACCTAACCTTACCTAACCTAACCTAACCTAAATGTATTTGGGGGCTAATAGGCTAGGTTAAGTTAGGTTAGGTTTTTTGGTTATGTTAATGACCAACAAAAAAAAATCCCGAGAAAAAAAAAAAAAAATCCCAAGATTTCGGTTTTTTTTTCCCCCGGGGATAAAAAGTATATAGAAATGAAGCATATGATGATAGGAACCCAAAACTACCATTACAAATGTGCTACCTATATTGTTGCGTCTCCTGTATATTAACCATATATATATATATATATATATATATATATATATATATATATATATATATATATATATATATATATATATATATATATATATATATATATATACAGGTATATAGGGAATGTTTGTTCTAAATGGCGTGTGTACGAATTGGTGCCGTCTATAGGAAGGGATTGACAACCATGTTACGAAAAAAATCCATTTTAGTACCATATATTTTTATTAGGTTTTGCCGAGGGTTGAAACTAATTTTAATATGATGCTTAGAGCATATAGATTCCATATCTGTCTTCAAATATGTCAAAATAATTGGTGACAAATAAATGGAGTTATACTCAACTCTCTAACCCAAGAGTGAAACGCTATTCTCAGACTTTCTTCTATTCAACTGCTGAGCTCTGAAACTCTCCCCCAGAATCAGTCTTTCTCTCTACCTATGACTTAAATTGCTTAAAACTCCGTGTGTCCAGGCATTTTAGCTCGAACGTCCCTTGATTTTAGCCCTGTCACTCTTTCAAATCTGGGGGAGGCACTCGCTGCAGGCAGTTATGCCTTTTGTGTCCCCCATTCACATAGAACAAAAAATACTCGGTTTCTTTCATTTGACGGTAGATTGGATCTCTTTGCTGCTGATGTATCGGTACTTAATGGAAAAATATGAAACTACCATGTCTCGGCATCCTATTAAGGCCAAATATATATAATTAGCAACATATTTCACTACAAAACCTTCATAATAACTAAGAAATCTTAATGGGAACTTTGGAATTTACTGTCAGTTGAAAATAAACAGACTATACGTGGTAATAACAAATTGCATACGGACACAAATACGTACAATTTAGGACACAATCCGGCAAAGACCGACTCTCTCTCTCTCTCTCTCTCTCTTTCTCTCTCTCTCACTCTTGCAATTCATTTTCCGGACAAGAATTCTGAAAACTTTTGATTACTATTTTGGCTGCTGTATCCGGAATGAAGGAATAACTTTTGACCTTAATTCCGCGTAATAGTTTTTCCTTTCTGTTTTATGGCTTCCATTAATCGATCTACGTTTCATACCGGTATATCAATAATTACACTTAAATTTATGATTTTCTTGTGGAGGTTCTAAAGTTTTTTTATGTGGTACTCGGTGTAAGTAAACAATATCACCAAAAACCTCATACAAACCACCCGGGATTCGAACCCTGAACCTTGCGATCAACAGGCAATCGTGCTAACCACTACACTACACCACACTGGCCACAATAGCAAGGTCCAGGGTTCGAATCCCGGGTGGTTTGTATGAGGTTTTTCTCAAGTGGCATTACTTGATTTAAAAGGTAATATCACCAAAACTTTCCATTGTAATTATAAAGTGCAACATAGAACTATTGGATTGTTGAAAGTATTGAGGATTAACATTTTAAAATTTGCATTGTACAATGTTTCGCTTTATATTAGCCATTCTCAAGTGATAACAGTATAAGGCGAATAAATTAGTGAACTTTAGACGTTGTCTGTGCGCCTCCTGGTCGGGTACTAACAGCTGGTGCCGGGGTGGAGGAGGAACCCCACCTGTGTCAAAATGGTTCGTGTTGGTGTCGTTATTGTTGGTTTCTTCTCGTCATATATGCGTTTCTTGCTGTGACCGGAGCTATGTCGAAAAGGGTTAATGTTCCACGAGCATTGATTTGAGTGTTGATTTCCGGATTCATGTCTCGAATGAATACTGCTTATAAAACATATGTAGTTTTTGTCTGATGTTACATTTATCTATTATATTAATGTTTGATAGTACTTCCACCCTCGATAGTATGGTCCTATGGTGATTTTGTGCACGTCTATTTGGTCCTCCGTCTTGAAGATGGGATGTAATTCTTGGGCTCAGGGTAGTTGTTGTGTGGCCAATGTAGCTACTGTTAGGACGGTGTGCACAGTCTCCAGTATTGCATTTGAACACTTAAATTACATTGGTTTGATTCAGTTCGTTCGTTTTAGCTGAGAGGTTGATTTTCATGAGTGAAGACAGTTTAGGGGTTTTGTAGTAAATAATCAATTTGATTTCATCTTCGCTTTTTGTTGGTTTACATTTTTTTTTTTTTAATTATGTCTCGAGAAAAACATTACTGCAAATAGGCAAGCTCATAAGTGTACCTTAAAATTATAAATTAATCCGAAAAAGCATTAAAACTTTACAAACATCCACGATTCCACAGCCCCTTCATCTGCTTCATCTGCTTGCAACTGTACATCCTAAATTGACTCTGGTGTTAGCGCTCCCCCTGTTATCCGATAGTTTTTTTTCTTTTTCGGGTGGATGGGACTAGTTAGCCTCGGTGGGCAACCCATCTAGGGGAATAAACCCGAAACAAATTACCGATGGGTGACACGCTAATCGGTGCCACTTGCAGGTGGCGAACTCTCTAATAGATACCGATACCATAACATAACTAAATATAGTATACTGGGACAAGACACATCAATGCACTTTAATCTCTAAAGAAGCCCTCCAAAAGGTCCATAAGCAGCCTAAATAACAATACACTGGACCAGTCCTGAAGGTAACAGGATCAAGTGGCTTATTAATGAGGTTATGGGAGAGGGTACAACAGGGGAAGAGGGTTGTAGGAACGCAGAAAGCAGTAACAAGAAATAGGGTGGTCAGTATGGAAGTGAAGAAGTCCTTGCATGACAGTGTGGTAATCCCGACACTGACTTACGGAAGCGAAGCATGGACGTTGGTTGAGAGACTCAGACCAAGAGTGAGAGCAGTGGAAATGAATTACCGGTACCTAAGAAGTGCGTGTGCGGAGTTACATGGAGGGATAGACAGACTAATGAGGAAGTAAGAAGGAGGTGTGGTGTGGAGGTAGATGTGCTGGAAAGTGTGAAAAGGAACAACTTGAGATGGTTCGGCCATATGGAACGTATGGAAAGCGAGAGAATGACTAAGAGGGTGTACGAGAGCGAGGTGGAGGGACAGAGAGGGAGAGGCAGACCGTAAGAGAGGTGGAAGGATGGAGTGAGGAAGTATATGAACGAAGGCGGTGCTGGTTGTGGGGAGGGGCGTCGACTGACCGGGGACAGAGGTGCATGGGGGCGGTTCGTTCGTGACCACCCCTTCGGGGATCACGGCGTCAGGCAATAGATAGATAGATGGGACAGAAGCAAGATTATCAGCATGTGTCGCAACCGGTTATCACCAGACAGATGAGCCTCATGTACAGAAATACCCAACTCTTTCTCCCCCTCTCCTCCATTTCTTCTCCTATTCCTCCTTCCTCTATACTTCTATTCATTATCCCCTCCTACTGCTATTTAATATTTCATCCTACTTCTATTCCTTTTCCCCTCCTACTTTTATTCCTCCTTCCTTCCTCCCTACTCCTATCCAATTCTTTCTATGCTTATGTTGCACCTCCCTCCCTCTCTGTGTCTTCTATAAACATCATCACCTCTTTCTGCACCCCCATAAGCCACCACTGCCACCTCCCTTACCTCTGTCTCTCCCCTCCTCCTACTCATCATCACCACCACTACCTTGCCCTACTCCTCTATCTCTTCCTCCTACACTCTCATAACCATAACCACCTCCACCTCTTCTTCTTGCACCACCTTCCTCCCGCTCTTCTCCCCCACCCCCCTTCTACCTCCTCCTCCACCTCAGG
>CM064531.1:843615-920239 GCA_032716605.1 Paralithodes platypus
AGAAGAAGAGGGTTTTGTTGTGAGGAGGTAAGAGGCTTATAGGAGTGGGCAAGAGATTGAGGTGTCTTGGAGAGGAGTAGGGGGAGGGAGGGGAAGTGAGTTTGGTAAATACGTAATGGAAGCAACACAAAATGAATAATTGAATATATACTGTATATATATATATATATATATATATATATATATATATATGTGTGTGTGTGTGTGAAAGAGAAAAAAGGCAAAGCTGCCTGTAAAAAGTGCATCATAATCTTCAAGGGGTTAAGGACATAAACAATAAAATTGGGAAAGCATATCTTGTAGCGAAATGTCGAGGGGCTAAGACAAGTGTTAGGGAGGGGAGAAGTTACACGGAATTGATTTATTTAGGGGGCAGGGGGAGAGAGTTACATAGATACACTGGCCACACGGACTTTCGATCCCACCTAGTTGGTCAGGATAAAATTCTAGTACAATAGCAAACCCGAAAGTAAGGGAAAGTGAAAGGTAAGAATAGCAAAGAAAGAGAGTATTTCATTAGTGAGTGAGTGAATATGGGTGGGTGGTTTGAGGAGCAATGGGAGGAAATAATAAGAATGGGAATTTGGGTAGGGTCGACTCGCCAATTAGTACGCGATATTAAAGGCACAATTCGACTCTAAATGTAATATTTTAACTCTGCTCAATGGACCACCCCGTACAAATTTGCTATCCTATCTAGTGCAGAAGTGAGAGGAGATATTTTTTTTTTTTTTTTTTTTTTTTTTCCCTATGTGTATGAAGGAGACAAAAGGCAGGTTACCTGTAACGAGTGTCGCCCCCAAAGCCATAATAGTGACAGAGAGCCAAATTCAAGGGACGTTGGGGTCAAATGCCTGGACACACTAAGTTTAAAGCATTCTAAGTGAAGTGATATGGCGAAAAAGCTTTTGACTACTCTTTCGAGAATTTGATCTTAAGAGAAACATAAAACAAATAATATATGCGTTGACAAATTGAGTTTATAAGGGAATTAGAATGAGAGAGCGAGCGTGATTGAATGAGTGCGTGAGTGAGCGTTACGTTGCGAGAGTGCATGGGAACATTTGAAAAGTAATAATTTTGCGGAGATAGTTGACAAGAACGTGTGAGCATGTGGAGAGCCAGAGGAGTGAAGCGCTGGGTTAGAAGGACAGTGAATGAAACTTGTGGTGGATGCAGTCTGAAAAGAGTCAGTGAAGATTCAGGGCATGAAAAGAATAACAAGCTTGTTAACCCAAATGTGTGTTTTTATTTAAGTGGGATGGTTCACTTTTTGGTTGATTTTTTCAGGTATTAACTATTTTTCTAGTTTTCTCCCTAGACCTCCATCAAACGTAAAAAAAACATCCGTTTGATCCCCCTTCTAGATTAATTTGTAAATTTTTCGGTAGAAAAATGTTCCGGCCAAAGGCCGGTTCTTCCAAAATTACAGGCTCACTATCGTTCGTCAGGAAAAGAAAATCGACACCTAGATAGCACGAAAGGTCTTAATATTGACAAGGAAATGGGGCGGAAGGTCTTAAAATCGATAAACTAATGGGGCAAACATCTTAAAATCTGAAAATTAATGGGGCTGATCATTAGGGAGAATGGAATCTAGGAAAATGGCCCATATCCCCTTCACCCAAATGTGTGTTTTAAGATGAGAGGCAAGGTGAATGGACTAATACAAAACCAGAAGGGACAGCATGATGGTAATGGAGGTGCAGAGACTGTACTCCGTTTCTTTTTATCTGACGATCAATTGAATTCCATAGCATCTGATTTATCGATATTTAAAGGGAAAATATTAAACTTCGATGACTCTGCATCATACTAAGACCAAGTTTATATAATTTGCTCCGTATTTCACTATATAATATTCAAAATAAAATAATGAGAAATCTTGATGGGAAATTTGCAATTTTCCGTCAGTTGAAAAGAAACAGAGACTATAAGTGGTAGAAATAGGAAACTCGGAATATTATGTGTGAGAGAGTATAATGGGAAGAGGGGTGGTACTGGGGTGACTAATAGGGAGGAGGAAACGAGAGGTGGAATAGGTGGCAAGGGTAATGTGGAGGGATTGGTAGGTTAGGGGCTGGTTAGATTAATGGGGGGGGGGGCGAGAGGTGGAATAGGTGGCAAGGATAATGTGGAGAAATTGGTAGGTTGGGGGCTGGTTAGATTAATGGGGGGGGGGAGAGAGGTGGAATAGGTGGCAAGGGTAATGTGGAGGGATTGGTAGGTTAGGGGCTGGTTAGATTAATGTGGGGGGGGGGCGAGAGTGGAATAGGTGGCAAGGATAATGTGGAGAAATTGGTAGGTTTGGGGCTGGTTAGATTAATGAGGGGGGGGAGAGGTGGAATAGGTGGCAAGGGTAGTGTGGAGGGATTGCTAGGTTTCGGGCTGGTTAGATTAATGAGGGGGGGGGGGGAGAGGTGGAATAGGTGGCAAGGATAATGTGGAGAGATTGGTAGGTTTGGGGCTGGTTAGATTAATGGGAGATGGTTCATGTTTTGGTATTTTATTTCATGTATTAATTATTTTTCTAGTTTCATCCCCCTTCAAACTTAAAAAAAAAATCAATTAGATCCCCTTCTAGATTAATTTGTAAATTTTTCGGTAGAAAAATGTCCTAGCCAAAGGCCGGTTCTTCCAAAATTATAGGCTCACTATCGCTCGCTAGGAATAAAATCGACACCTAAGTAGCACGAAAGGTCTTATTGTTGACAAGATCATAAAATTTACATACTAATGGGGCATACATCTTAAACTCTGAAAAATAATGGGGCTAAACATGAGGGAGAAAGGGATCTAGAAAAAGGCCCCATCTCCCCTTAATGGGAGGGGAACGAGAGGGGCTGGGAGGAAATGGTGACAATAGGTAGAATTATGGGAAGGGGGGAGAACGGTGGGAAAGGTATACAAATGAAAGGATGGGGGCTGTCGAGATGGATGGGAAAGGAAACGAGAGAGGGGGGGGGGGTAGGAGGGAGTGGTGATAGTACTGTAGATATAATTTATGGGGAGGGGATATGGGGGGTAAAGGTAGATAGGCTAATGTGGAAAGGATGAGGACAGATTTAGGGTGGGTTTTTAAATTGAAATAACACCTCCAAGACCCTCCTTCGAGATCAGCTTGTAGCCTACATTTTTCGGTGAAGAAATGTCCTGGCCAAAAACCGAGTGGGTCCGGGTGGGGAGAGTTTTGTTTTCCTTTTGTTTTCCTTTTGTTTTCTATGTTCCAACTACTCCCTCTCGGGTATACGCTGAGTGCCTGTACATTCTACCGCTCAACACGGTGAAACCTGTGAGGTCTCGTTCCAGTCTAGGGAGTGTCGACATGTGAAGCACCCACTCATGGCTCTAAGCAACCCCATCTCTGAAGCCGCTTTGCCTCTGTGCTTCACTCTCTCACCTCCAGACTGACCCTCACTCACAAGAACTGGGTAGAGCCAGGGAGGGAATGGAGACAGCAGGGTGAATTAGGGAGGAGGAAGGGGAGGATAGGGGGGAGAAGGTATTAGGGAGGGGAAAGGGGAGGAGAGGGGGGGGGAGGTAATGGGTAAAAGTTGGGGACAGACTAGATTGATGGGAAGGGAAACGAGAGGGGCAGGTGGCAGTAGAGAAAATAATGGGGAGAGAGAGAGAGAGACTACAAAGGAGTACAAAGGAAATCAAGCAACAACATATCTAGTGACCCTTCTAGGCTGCTTGTCCTCCAAAACACTGAGGATCAAGTGTCCAAACAGTGGTTTAGAGTGGGTAAGGGAACATTGGAAAGGGAACTACTGCCCTGGAACTAATGTCCGTGGCAGGACTAGGAAATTAATAGGGGACATATGGGTTAGTAACTGAGGGGAGGATAAAATAAATTTATTCATTTACAAACGCAGTCAGTCGCGGGTTTGATGCGAGATATTTGTCTAGGCGGAGTTTAAATGAATCAACGGTGCTGCAGTCTATAACGTCTCGGGGAAGCCCATTCCACAAGTTGACAACTCGATTGAAGAAGAAATTCTTAGATTCGTGTGAGTTAAAAGATTTACCAATAATTTTGCAACCGTTTCCCCGCGTGTAATTAGATTGGTCGATAGTGAAGTACTTACTACAGTTCATATTGTCGATGCCTTTGATGATTTTGAACACTTGAATTAAGTCACCTCTTAATCTGCGCTGGGTTAAAGGAAATAGATTTAATTCTCTAAGACGCTCTTCGTATGGTTTGTTCTTTAGGCTAGGTATCATTTTGGTAACTCTACGTTGAACTCGTTCTAGCTTGTTTATGTCTTTTTGGTAATAAAGGCACCAACATTGAACGCAGTATTCCAGAAGAGGGCGGACTAAGGAATTGTAAAGGGTTAGGATAACGTCTTTGGATTTATGCTCAAATGACCTGCCTATAAAGCCAATTATTTTGTTTTGCCTTATTAACAACTTCTGAACATTGTTGACTCGGTTTTAGGTTGTTGTTGTTGTTGTTGTTTTTCCCCAAGCTGCCTGGCCGAACAGCCCAAGGCCTCGAGCAAGGCCAAGGCCATAATCGAGCACCCCCACAGAACCCTCCCTGCCGACCACAATAAAGCCTGGGTGACCGAAGCCACTCCATGGCGGGGAGCTGAGGAGGGTGCGGAAACGCCCGGGAAACCAAAGCCCCACCCAGGGCCCTGTGCCCCTCAGCAATTATGAAGAGAAAGTTGAGGGGCAAAGGAAAGATGTGACGCTTTGGCTTCCAATCTTGGTAGATTAGGAGGTCAATCCACGCAAGAGACGCCGTCACTTGAGATCTAGAAAATATATAAGTAAAAGGAACAGTCAGAGTAAGCTATGGGTATGGCAGAGATCGCTCAGTTCTCACTCTGATAGACCAGCCCATCACCACATGACTAGAACCCAATCCTCTCAGCATCAGCTAGGAAAGGCCCTAGAAAGCTGCCTTTGGCGGGGGGATAGCTCCCCTATTTCAACCCTTTTCGGGGTTGACCCGCCCGGTTTTAGGTTACTCGATATTGTTACTCCCAGATCGGTTTCTCTGTTAACATTCTTAAGCCGAGTGCTATTCATCGAATAGTTTGCTTTCTCATTTAGGTGTCCGATATGTAGTACTTTACACTTATCCGCATTGAAACTCATTTGCCAAATTTGGGCCCAATGTGACAATTTATCTAGATTGTGTTGCATATCGTCAACTTGATCTTTTGAGAGTACGCTATTTGCAATTTTTGTATCGTCAGCAAATTTTGAGATTGTATAGGTGAGACCCTCATCTATGTCGTTGATGTAATATTATTTTTATTAATCTCACCACCACACCCCCAATGAAATTAATTAAAGTATATATGATCCACCGGGATTCGAACCCGGGTTATCACACACATATTTTTGCCACCTTAACCATTACACCACCAGGACGGTTAAAGGTTTATGCACACGCCTACGACTTATTATCCATTCTCGAATACTGGATATTAATCTAATCATGTTCATATTCCCAACCGCACTATGGTAGCCTACTGTTTAAGTGAGAGGAAAGAATATTCATGGGGCACAGATCATATAGACCGGCCTCTCGAAGAAATATCCCTAAACCTACTAATAATATTATTTTTATTAATCTCACCACCACACCCCCAATGAAATTAATTAAAGTATATATGATCCACCGGGATTCGAACCCGGGTTATCACACACATATTTTTGCCACCTTAACCATTACACATTACATTAAATTAGAAAGAGAATTGGTCCTAGTACCGATCCCTGGGGTACCCCGCTACTTACATTGGTCCATTTAGATGCCTTACCGTTTATGACTACTCTTTGCTTTCTGTCGCTGAGCCAATTTTCTATCCATTTCAACACACCGTCTTGTATTCCATGCACTTTTAGTTTTAGCAGTAAACATTTGTGGGGAACTTTGTCAAAGGCCTTTTGAAAATCAAGGTATATAATATCTACAGCTTTACTCTCATCGTAGAGGTTGAGGATATCGTGGAAGAAGTCTAAGAGGTTTGTTAAACAGGAACGTTTTTTACGAAAGCCTTGTTGAGTATCTTTAAGTATGTTATTTTCCTCCAAGTGATTTACGAGTCTGTCTCTTATGACCGTTTCTAGCATTTTACATACAACTGAGGTTAAGCTAATTGGACGATAGTTACTGGGTAGGGATTTGCTGCCTTTTTTGAATATCGGTGTTACGTTGGCTATCTTCCACTGATCAGGCATAGTTCCAGACTGCAAGGATTTATTGAATAGTAATGGCAGTGGTTTGGAGAGCTCATCCTTAGCTTCCTTTAGAACTCTAGGCGAGATTGTATCAGGTCCAGGCGTTTTATTTACCTTGAGTTTATCTAAGAGAGAGAGAGAGAGAGAGAGTCTGGATCTGCTGACTGGACAGTGTTGCTGTCTCTTTATGACGTCTGATGGTCCTCTCTTCCTCTACTTTCATATTTTTTCACTCTTGTTTGTATTATTTTATTTATTTTTGTATGTATGTTTTTATTATCGTTATTTTTCTCTCGAATATTAGTTTTTCTTATTGTAATTTGTCTCTTACCTGCCTCTTTATGTAGGGTGTCAAACCGGGATTATTATGTTTTAAGATTGGAAGGCATATGAGAAAGAATATAGAAAATGTACACTCGGATACCATAGTTCCTAGCCCACTCATACACATTCTTGGACTTCACCTATTTCTAATTATGGAAGTACATCTCTGGAAACCAATGTATTAATATAGTTTTCTATAAATCAATTACAAAACTATATATACTATTTATTGAAAAGGAAGTTCTAATAAAAAATCAATCCGTATAGTTATAATTGCATAAAGAAAAACATAGGGAGTCCACGAATTCTTAAGAGTGGGCTAGAGACTATGGTATCCGAGTGTACATAAAGTAGCAATGTTTAGGCCATTACATCACTTCCAAGGACATGGTAAGAACTGTAAAACATAAATTTACCTTTCTATATTTAGTAATGATAACTAAAGAAAAGGAATATTAAGTCTCTAGTTTGGCACCCTGTCTTTGTGTACAATCTTGAGAGTATGAGCTACCTCTTTTTGTGTTTAGTAATCTTGTTTGAATCAATTTGTGCCTGTTATTTCTTCACTGTCTTCTCGTTTAAAGATTTGCGGTAATATTCTAAGAACACAAGGACATAAGAAATCGGAAATCTGCATAAGGCCGACTGGCCCACACGAGGCAGGCTCCATTTACACCCAACCCCTATCATTCATATGACTATCCAGTTTGCGCTTGAAATGTTCTACCTACCCCATTAGTTTGGCGTTTATAAGTTACTTTGTCCCATTCAGGTTCCGTATAGCGAGCTTGCTACTTAAGACAAATATTAATAACGAAAATATATACGGTACAAATCTAACTTGAAGGGGGGTCTGAGGGAAGTTGTTGTAAGTTTGCAGAGGCTCTGGGAAGGCGTTTTATATATCCTGGGGGACAAGCTATAATGAACATGGCTCCATATTGGCAACATCAACCAAAATCATCAATAATAATAAAAACACATCACATTAACGCCCCCCCCCCCCCCCCCCCACACACACACAATAGGTAGGATGAGTTTGTGATATGGTTGAGGGCATATTTGGAAGAGATTCGATTTGGTTTGGGGGTTAAACTGAGACCAGAACCTTACGTCGGTGTTGGTGCTATTGGTGTGTTGCGGGTCCTTTACATCTCACACATCGCAAAACAAAATATTAAATACAAAAAATATCAGATTTCTCATAGGCTATGTAGAGGCCGTTATGGGCGCATGGATTGAGTTCTAATTGAATGGGTGTAAATTCCTTCATTATTTTGTGAACTAATTTGTTACGTTTTTGTAGTATCTTTTAATGTTATTTTTGTATTTTACTTTACCCCTCGTTCCAATTCCTATACTGTTTTCATTGTATTTGCATCATTTAGGTATACCGACAATCTGGCTTATTTTTGTATTTACTATCTTTTATGTTCGTGTTTATGAGGTCTAGTGGTGTGTCCTATTCCTCCTTTTATTATTAGCTTTATGATATTTTTATTATATCCTGTCTCACCCTCTTATCTGTATTAGCTCCTCCCTCTTGTTTATGATGTCTCTCCTGTACTTCCTTGTTTATCATTCTTTATGTTATCTATAGTCTTATGTGTGTAATTCTCGTTCCCATGTACCGTACATCCTGCTCCAAATATGTAGGCCGAAATGTTTTAACATTAACCTCTAACACTCACAAACGTCTAGAGTAAACGAGCTAATACTTCTACCATTGTGGAAGAGTCAGCTAGGGAATACGTGTAGGATTTTAAAGCACTTCTGATAGATAGAAAATATGATGAATTTTATAATGTATTTATAAATATTTATATATATTGGTGCTTCTGAATGCTTGCTTGTGTGCTTGCTTTTTATGGGCGAACTGGTATGTGTTCTTCTCCTGTCACCTCGTTTTCCTTTCTCGTGTCTCTTTCTGATCCTCCCTACCCCTAGTGGGGGAGGGCTGGCTACTGACTGACTGACTGATAAATATACTACGACCGTATTTTAGTTGGCAATTCTGCTAAATATCGATGTCTACAGCTCTAACTTTCGTATATAATGAAACTCACAAGTGATCAATTACCTATCTCTCTTATTCATCCATACATTCATTCATCCATCTACTATCTATATAACTGATATCATAATTTATCTTTTTATCTATATCAGTCCGTTTATGAATCTGTCTTTATATATGCATCTATCTAACTCCATCTACACTATTATTTTGTTGTAATTATCTTACTAATCTATATATTTATCTATATCAATCCATATATCAATGTCTATCTATACATCTATCTAACGTCATCTATATTTTTTGTTATTCTCTCTCCAGTAATCAGAATCTCTCGCACTCCGCTCCTCCTTCTCTCATCTTTCTCTCCCCCTTTCTCTCTCCTCACCCCATAACCTTTCTATTTATCAATCTATCTATACATCTATCTAACTCCATCTACGCTATTATGTTTTGTTATTCTCTCAACAGTAATCCGAATCACACACACTCCCGCCTCTCCTTCTCCCCTCTTTCTCTCCCCTCACCCCAGAACTTTTCCCTTCTCACACACACTCCCCCAGGGCCATGTATTCACCCCTGCGCCCCTCACCCCTCCTATTTTCACCCTCTTTTTGTTATTGTTTTATTTATTTATTTTGTTTTTATTAACCCCTTCTGTACCGGTGACGTCTTTTTATTTTTCTTCTAGCTATATTTAGACGATTATGCGCAGTTTAAAAAGGATCTGTGGTAGTTTAACCTTTACTGTACCGGCGACGTCTTTTTATATTTTATTCCAGCTATAATTAGACGATTTGGTGCAATTTTGACAAGGATCTGTGGTAGTAAAAAACGGTTAATTGAGATAATTCGAAGCCTGTTAATTGCTGGAGGCCCTTTTTAAACTGATGCAAATCGTCCAATAGTAGCCAGAATAAAGTAAAAAAAACAAAATAGCTGGTACAGAAGGGGTTAAGGCGTATTTATGTGTACCCTCTGTTTGCGCTGGAAGGAGAGGTCAAATTTCCGGGCTGTAATTTGCTTTTCCTTTGTTTACGTATTATTTCGGCATTTAATTAACCCTTTGAGGATCGAAGACGACGCACTTCTTTCATATTATCTGGCTATGATTAGACGATTTCATTCAGATTAGGAAGGGTATATGGATGTCGGGGGTATCATTGATATAGTCTTTATCTTTTTGAACTCTCACAGATCCTTCCTAAGCTACATCAAATCGTCAAATTATAGTCATAATAAATTGTCAAAATGCCTCTTGATCCTCAAGGGGTTAAAAGGGTGTTGCGAAGATCTCGTGACCGCCCTCATGTCGGTGTGTGTATGTCTATGATGTGTTTCGTTTACATTCATATCAATACCAAAGACCCTCACACATACCCGGTAATTCAGTTATGCTTTATTAAACTTGCATAAAGCACTACTCCCAAACCAGGATGGTAGACGTAGGCTATGTGTTCTACCAAGTGGCCTTGTTATTTAAGGCTTAGCACTTTATTGACAACGTTTCGCATATAGCTTCATCAGGCCTGATGAAGCGAAAAGTTGTCAATAAAGTGCTCTTCCTCACATGGTGTTTACATTCATTCAGTTTACTTTTCCAAGTACATTTTATGCGGTTTGTTATCGTTTGTTGTTTTTGTTTATGAGGCGATTATACTTGTGTTTTGTTTATGAGGCGATTATACTTGTGTTTTGTTTATGAGGCGATTATACTTGTGTTTTGTTTATGAGGCGATTATACTTGTGTTTTGTTTATGAGGCGATTATACTTGTGTTTTGTTTATGAGGCGATTATACTTGGGTTTTGTTTATGAGGCGATTATACTTGTGATTTGTTTATGAGGCGATTATACTTGTGTTTTGTTTATGAGGCGATTATAAGAACATAAGAACATAAGAAAATGGGAGTCTGCAGAAAGCCGATTGGCCTAAGCAAGGCAGATCCCTGTCCCACACAACCCCAATTACAAAGCCCAATTATAGGCTCAACACTCTAATACCCTGAGGATCATCTTACCAAAACGGTTAGAGATTAACGCAGGATTATGGGGGTCTGCAGAGCGCTGATTGGCCCAACCCTGCTGATCCCCCTTCACACCCAACCCTTCTCGTCCATATGCTTATCCAATTTTATCTTAAAGCTCCCTATCGTTTTTAATCCCACTATAGCACTTGGTAGTCCATTCCACCCATCTACAACTCTGTTACCAAACCAATATTTGCCTATATCTTTTCTGAAACGAAATTTATCTAATTTGAAACCATTGGTACGAGTTTCTTTCGCTATCACTGAGCTTTAGTACATTTGTCAAGTCCCCTTTGTTAATCCCACTAACCCACTTGAACACCTCTATCATATCCCCTCTAACTCTGCGTCTCTCTAACGAATGTAAGCCTAATTTCTTCAACCTTTCTTTATACGGAAGATTTCTAATATTATGGATCATTTTTGTCATTCTACGTTGTACTCTCTCCAATGAATCTATGTCCATTCTGTAATAAGGACACCAAAATTGAACAGCATAATCAATATGGGGTCTCACTAATGACAAGTAAAGTTTTAAGATAACATCAGCAGTTCTGTTACTCACACTCCTAGAGATGAACCCGAGAATCCTGTTTGCCTTGTTTCGAACGCTTATACACTGTTGTCTAGGCTTCAAATCATTGCTAACAAACACACCTAGATCTTTCTCACAATTCGAGTTTTCTAATTCCACATTAACTAGTTTATATTTAACATTTGTATGCATCTTCCCTATCTTTAATACCTTGCATTTGTCAATGTTAAACTTCATCTGCCAATTTACTGACCATTCGTGTAAGGTATCTAGATCCCTTTGGAGGCACTCTATATCTCTATCTGAATCAATTGTTCTCCCCATTTTGGTATCGTCTGCAAATTTACTTATCCTACTAGTTATACCTAAATCAAGGTCATTTATGTATATAACAAACAACAGAGGACCTAATACAGATCCCTGGGGGACACTACTTTTGACTGCTCCCCATTCTGACTTCGTACCATTTATGCTGACTCTCTGCTTCCTACCAATTAGCCATGACCTAATCCATCCCAACAACGCCCCACCTATTCCATGCGCCTCAACCTTTCTCATCAATCTCTCATGGGGACTCTGTCGAAAGCTTTACTGAAATCTAAATATATTATATCATATGACTTGTCATTATCTACTGCTTCATATACCTCTGAGAAAAAACTAAGCAAATTAGTAAGGCAAGAACGTCCCTGAGTGAATCCATGCTGAGAAGAATTTATTAAATTAAATGTATCTAAGTGGTTTCTAATTTTACTAGCAATAATTGACTCTAGTAGCTTTCCTATGATTGATGTAAGACTAATGGGACGGTAATTGGATGCTATTGATTTGTCACCTTTTTTGAAGATCGGAACTACGTTTGCAAGCTTCCAAGCTTCTGGAACTATACCTGTCTCCAATGACTTGTTAATAAAAATGTTAATGGGTAACTTAACTCATCCCTACATTCTTTTAATACTCTAGCATATACCTCATCAGGACCAGGCGATTTATGAGGTTTCAGTCTGTCAATTTCCTTAAGCACATCATTTCTACTTATAGTAACCGTACTTAACCTATTTTCTATACTATCGCTATATACCTTACGGACTTCTGGAAACTGTGCCAAATTTTCATTAGTGAAAACGGAAAGAAATTTACTATTTAATGTACTTCACATTTCTAAATCATTTTCTGTCATTTCTCCTATCGAAGTTTTAAGGGGACCAATTACATCTAACCTTGGATTTATATAGTTGGTAAAAAGCTTTAGGATTATTTTTTGAGTCATTGGCAACCTTAATTTCATCATTTCTTTTTTCTTTCCTAATATCCTTTTTTACCTGTCTTGATAGATTCTGATAGTAAGCAAGTAGGTGAATTTCGCCTTTTCTAATTTTTCTATATATTCCTCTCTTTTGTCGTAGAAGATCTAATAGTCTATTATTCATCCATTTGGGTTGGTTCTGTGTTGATCTAAATTTTATTTTGGGGATGTATTTATTTTGTGCATTGAATACTGACTTGATAAAATTATCGTATGTATCTACCAAGGTTGACGTCTCTTCCTGACTTAAGATGACAGGTGCCTGAGAAGGGGTACACTCATTTGGACACCTGGATCGACTTAATTTTTTGACCATAGGGTCCGCTAATAGGGCTCTTCATAACCCACCATAATTGGCTTTTCTAAAGTCAGGTATTAATGTTGTATTCTCTCTGGTATTACCTTTCCATTGTATATTAAAATACACAGAATTGTGGTCACTATTTCCTAGGTGGTCCCCTATCTCTACATTATTTACCATATGTTCATTGTTACTGAAAACTAAATCGAGAATATTATTACCTCTAGTCGGCGTATCTATGAATTGAAATAAAAAACTATCTTGTACTACCTCTATAAACTCCTCAGAATCAGAGTCTCCTATTTGATGCTGCCAATCTATATTCGGAAAATTAAAATCCCCCATAATGCACACATTGCTAAACCTTGATGCCATTTTAATTTCCTCCCATAATGACGTTCCGTCATTTCTACTCATATTTGGCGGTCTATACATAACTCCAATAACTATGGTCTCACTACCTTCGTTAACCTCTACCCAAACACTTTTCATTATCGTTATTTAGTCTAATACCTGATTTAATACAGCTTTTTAATGTACTCCTGACAAACACTGCTATACCGCCACCCCTCTTACTTGTTCGGTCATATTTAAACAAACTATATCCTGGTATATCAAATTCTGCTAAAAAATGCCTGGTTTCTGTATTAATCCACGTTTCAGTTAGCGCTATTATGTCTATATTTTCTTTGCTAACAAGGGCTCTAAGTTCGTTCATTTTGTTACATAGACTCCTACAGTTTGTGTAATATACTCTCAATTTACTTCTTTTCTTTATACCTAATTTACCTTTGTTTTTAGCGACATTTCCATCTTCCGTTGCACTATCACTACTATCATTTGCATTATAGTCATCATTTTTAGCATGAGACTGAATATCCTTATCGCTTTCACCTGACGCTAAAATTGTTCCATTTAACCTCTCATTTACACTCTCAATATTTCTGTTCAAAACCCCACAACCACCCTATCTAAAGAACTAGCTAATGTAGAAACCCCTAACCGTGAAAGATGAACCCCATCCCTTGCGTACATCCCATCTCTCCCATAGAAACTATCCCAGTTATCAATGAATGGTATTGCTTTTTCTTTGCAATATTTCTCCAAACGGCAATTGACACCAATCGCCCTGGATGTCCATTCCTTGGGAACTCCTCGTCTGGGTAGGATACAATGTACTACAGGGATCCCTCCCTTCATCCTAACTTTATCTAACACATCCCGATACTGCTGCAGCAGTTCCTCACTTCTACCCTTACCAACATCGTTACTCCCGGCACTAAGACAGATAATGGGGTTATCTCCACTATCTTCCAAGATGTGGTCCATCTTCTCTAAAACCCTCCCAACTCCATGGCCAGGCACACAACCTTCCTAAGTTTAGTGCGGGTAGCCCTAACTAAATGTCTTACCATGGAGTCGCCCACAATCGACACAGACTTACCTTCTCGGGACACAGACTTACCTTTCCCTCGGGAGGATCCAGCAGCTGCAGTTGGAGAATCCCCGGTAGTGGCAGAAGCTCCCTTGGTGGTGGTGGTGGTGGGGGTAGTGGTGGTGGTAGGTAGCACAGCGTCAGAGGTTGGAGCGGAGTCGGCGGCAGGCACTTCGGTTATCCCTCCCTTATCCTGACTATCTTTTCCCTCACATTCGTCTCGCAAAGGAGAGAATGTATTTGTCACACTCATACCTATTCTACTATCCTGCTTCTTGAGTGTGACTTTCCCACCCGTATTTTTAACAACCTGCCATGAATACAATTGTTCATCAACTTCCTCCCTTTTCCCCTTACTTGACTTTATTTCCTCTTGGCTAAGCTTGAAAGCTAGATTTTCGTCTTTAATCAAATCCACTTCCCTCTGAAGTTTAACATTAACCTCCCTTAGAGCCAAGACCTCTTCCTTCACCACAACCATCTCCTCTCTTACCTGGAGAATAAGATGATGCAGATCAGTTAGAGACTCGCACTCCATACCTGCCATGATCCCAATAAGCTTAGCGAGAAGCAAGAAACTAAGTACAGAAAAACAAAAACAAGTAAACAAACAGCTAAAAACTGAGCTATAACACTTTTATATAACACGATATTATACTTGTGTTTTGTTTATGAGGCGATTATACTTGTGTTTTGTTTATGAGGCGATTATTCTTGTGTTTTGTTTATGAGGCGATTATACTTGTGTTTTGTTTATGAGGCGATTATACTTGTGTTTTGTTTATGAGGCGATTATACTTGTGTTTGTTCTCAACTTCGCTTGTTCTTATTTTGATGTGTAGGCCCCTTCCACTTAGTAGCATATTTTAAAAGAATTAAATTAAGGCAGGACTGCCTTAAGTAGGAAGCTGGCAGAGGCTTCTCCTCTTCTCCTTCTCATTCTCTCTTTCTCTCTCTTCTCTCCTCTCTCTCTCTCTCTTCTCTCTCACCAGTCTCTCTATATTGCTCCTCTCTCGATCTCTCTCTCTCGTATCTCTCTCTCTCTCTTGATTCTATCTCTAGCTTAGCCTCTCTCTCTCTCTTATCTCTCTCTCTCTCTCCTCTCTCTATCTCTCTCTCTCTCTATCTTCGCTCTCTCTCTCCTCTCCCCCTCTCTCTCGTCTTCTCCCCTCTTCTCTCCGCCTACAGGGACTAACGCCGACACCATTTTGTAAACAAACCTTATTGGGGGTTTATAGATAATACATTCCAGCAAATTTTGTACCAAATTTAAGTGCATTCATTTATCTTTTCCCCCTAGATATATTCTTGACTTTTTCTCCTCAGACTGATTTTACTTTAAGCTAAGGGTGGTATTTGTACAAACTAACCTAGCCTAACCCAACCTGCCAAGCTTTTAACCTAACCCAAACCTAGCCTAGCTTATAGCCAGCCAATCTGTTTTATTATTAACTCTTGTAGATATTGTATTAGTATCCTACTGTAGCTATATATATCTGTAATTTTAGTTGTTGCTTGCACGATCTTGTAATAACCTTTGACTGATACACTTTTTTATCTAAAAAGAGTAGGCTACTGCTTTACTAGGCTTCAGTGACACCAGGGTCATCTGTTGACACAGTGTATTAACCCCTTGTGTGCAGTCACACTTTATTTTTATATAATCTCTATTTGGTGAATTGTATATTTAGTTACATATTCTGTTATACATATATTTGTTTAAGGTTAGGTTATCACACCTGGTAGCCTATTTCTGCGAATTTCAATTTTATTATATTCGGTTAGGCTATTCAACGCTGGTAGCCTATTATTGCGTATTTCAATTTAAAAACAAAAAAAACTTTTGGTTAGGCTATCGCCCCTGGAAGCCTAATTCTGCGTATCTCAACATTTTGTGTTCGGTGCGGCTATCACCCCTGATACCCTATTTCTGCGTATTTCCGCATATTTGTTTTCGGTTGAAGTGATTGAAGTGTTTTTAAAGTGAGTGAAGTGTTGTAAAGTGAGTGAATTGTTTTTTAAGGGAGTGAAGTGATCTGAAGAAAGTGACTGTCACCATGCCTCGCGCTTGTGCGAACTGCGCCGGTAGGTTTGGTGAGTCCATGTTTGCTACTATCGATCTTCAAGTCTGCCGGCTCTGCCAGCAACGAGAGAATTTTACAGTGAAATTAGATGAAGCCTACAACAAGATCAACGTCCTCACCATGAAGCTGGAATCACTCCAAGAGTTTGTAACACTCAACGTTGGAGTGCCACAAACTTCAATTGTCACCGCAACTCCAGCAGCCACCAACGCCCCAACGTCAAATGCTAACAATTCAACGCCTACAGTAGCCATTTCAGCTGATGTTTCCGATACTCAAGATACAAATAGCGACTCTCTTCCCCCTCAAGACAACTTCCGTGTCGTGAGGAACAACGTTTGCCCCAAGACCAGGAAACACATACCGATTACCGAGTGTCAAAACCGTTTCCAGATATTCGCAGACTCAGATGACGAAGAGGAAATAGAAGAAGTCCGGCTCGTGGGAGACTCGATGATACGTGGTCAGCTCAGAGTTTTGCGCCAGGGCACCTAAGACCAGGAAGCGTTTTTGTATCCATGGTGGTGGTGTGGATGACGTAGTTGCAGCAGTTGACGAAGTATCAAAGCTGGCCCCTGCAAATACAATGTACGTCATCCACGTTGGATCCAACGATATACAGCGAACCCGGTCGGAAGATTTGCTTTTAAAGTACCAGCAGCTGATCAAGTCGTTTTAAGGAGAAGTCATCAAGGATCATCGTCTCAGGAATCGTCCCCGGCTCGGAGTAGAGAGCCGATTTTACAACATAGTAACCAGCACAAATCGTTGTCTAGCAAACCTCTGCAGGAAGGAGAACGTGGGATTCGTCGACACCTGGGACAATTTCTACTACGATGACATTTGTTTTCGGACGATGGAGTTCATCTGAACCAGGTGGGAGCAGCACGTTTTGGGCGTCTTCTCAACGATGCGGTGAAGGATTTTTCGGAGAAGAAATCGAATAAGCACAGGACAACCAGGAAGGAGGACCGAAGACAGCGAGGACGGCAATCTACAAAGGAATTAAATACTAATCCGTCAAGAACCGCGAATTTGGATAAAGCTCCACCAACACGACCCAAATTCAAAACCGTCAGGGATAACGACCGAGGACCGACCGAGGACAGCCATGAATGTAAATGTAGATCCGACCAGAACCAAAAATTCGATGAAAGAACGATCTGCGAGTTCTAAAACCGCAACTTTAAAGGTTTTCTATGCAAACGCTCGTAGCATACGCAATAAATTTTCAGATTTAGAGGAACTAGTGTTTACAGAAAATTATGATGTGATTGGCATAACAGAATCTTGGCTCAATACACAAGATAGAGACTTTTTAGCAGAGTATTCACTTCCCGGTTATGTAATGTTTGAGGACAGCCGAATAAATAAAAATGGAGGTGGCGTTTTATTTTATATCAAAGAAAGTCTTAACCCGACCCTCTTGTCAAAACCTCAAATTGTGAACGTCGACACATCTTTTGTGCTAATAAAGAATAATAAAGGTACAAAAATAATACTTGCGTTAATATACAGACCTCCAGCTCAATCAGTGCAAACTGACCGAGAAATTTATGAACAAATTGCAGATGTAAGTAACTCACAAGATACCGTAATTTTTGGCGACTTTAATTTACCTGTGACCAAGTGGGGCGATACTCTTACTTCACACTCCGGACATGACTTGTATACGAACTTGCAAGAGAGTTCGCTTTATCAATTTGTTCGAATGCCGACCCGTGGTAATAACGTTCTTGACATTGTTCTTGCAACAAAAGAAGAATTAATAGAGAATTTGAATGTTGGTGATGAATTCAGTAACAGCGACCATCGTACGATAACTTTCACTTTAAAAGTTTACTAGTAACGAACCAAATAGTAGCATCGAAAAAGTCCCTAATTTCAAGAAAGCAAATTTCCATAAACTTAGATCTATGTTAAGAAAACTGACTGGAGCTTTTTAATTAACAATAATGACATAAATACATCTTGGAAGTATTCGAAACCACTTACCTAAAAGCAGTGCAAGACTGCATACCATCGAAAATACGGCGTTCCAGGCCATAATAATAAGCCCAAATGGTGGAATAAAGATATTTCAAACTGCCTGCTTGCTAAAAAATGTGCTAATGATAGATTAAAATCCTCACAAAATGACGAAGAACGGGTGAAATTTGTAGAGCTACGACGCAAAAGCCAAAAAGTTAATTAAGCAAAGTAAAAAGACCATAGAGTTACATATTGCGAATCAAAGTAAAACAAACCCGAAAGAATTCTATAGTTATATCAGAAAGAAAAAAGTAGTTACTTCAACTGTTGGACCGTTAGTCGATGAAAATGGAGAATACACCAAAGACGAAGTACAAATGAGTAATGCCCTCAATACCTTCTTTGCATCAGTTTTTACAACAGAAGACCTCAGTGATATCCCTACACCATCGCCGATTCAGATTGATAATTCAGATGTTCTAAGTAATATCACCGTTACAGAGAGAGAAGTATTGAATTGTTTAGATAAACTCAAGGTAAATAAAACGCCAGGACCTGATACAATCTCGCCTTGAGTTCTAAAGGAAGCTAAAGAAGGAGCTCTCCAAACCACTGACATTACTATTCAATAAATCCTTGCAGTCTGGAACTATGCCTGATCAGTGGAAGCTAGCCAACGTAACACGATATTCAAACAAAGGCAGCAAATCCCTACCCAGTAACTATCGTCCAATTAGCTTAACCTCAGTTGTATGTAAAAATGCTAGAAACGGTCATAAGAGACAGACTCGTAAATCACTTAGAGGACAATAACATACTTAAAGCTACTCAACACGGCTATCGTAAAAAAACGTACCTGTTTAACAAACCTCTTAGACTTCTTCCACGATATCCGCAACCTCTACGATGAGAGTAAAGCTGTAGATATTATATACCTTGATTTTCAAAAGGCCTTTGACAAAGTTCCCCACAAACATTTACTGCTAAAACTAAAAGCGCATGGAATACAAGACGGTGTGTTGAAATGGATAGAAAATTGGCTCAGCGCACAGAAAGCAAAGAGTAGTCATAAACGGTAAGGCATCTAAATGGACCAATGTAAGTAGCGGGGTACCCCAGGGATCGGTACTAGGACCAATTATTTTTTTAATTTACATCAACGACATAGATGAGGGTCTCACCTGTACAATCTCAAAATTTGCTGACGATACAAAAATTGCAAATAGCGTACTCTCAAAAGAACAAGTTGACGATATGCAACACAATCTAGATAAATTGTCACATTGGGCCCAAATTTGGCAAATGAGTTTCAATGCGGATAAATGTAAAGTACTAGACATCGGATACCTAAATGAGAAAGCAAACTATTCGATGAATGGCACTCAGCTTAAGAATGTAAACAGAGAAACCGATCTGGGAGTAACAATATCGAGTAACCTAAAACACGAGTCAAACCAAAGATGCTCAGAAGTTGTTTAGAACGGCAAACCAAAATAATTGGCTTTATAGGGGGGCCCAAGGGGGTCATTGAAGCCATAAATCCAAAGACGTTATTTCTAACCCTTTACAATTCCTTAGTACCGCCCTCTTCTCGGAATACTGCGTTTCAATGCTGTGTGCCCTTCTTACCAAAAAAGACATAAACAAGCTAGAACGAGGTTCAAAGTAGAGTTACACAAAATGTATACCTAGCCTAAAGCAACAAACCATACGAAGAGCAAAGAGCGTCTTAGAGAATTATATCTATTTCCTTTAACCCAGCGCAGATTAAGATGCGTGACTTAATTCAAGTGTATCAAAATCATCAACAGGCATCATCTGACCAATATGAACTGTAGTAAGTACTTCAGCTATCGGACCAATCTAATTACACGCGCGGAAACGGTTGCAAAATTTATAGTAAATCTTTTATCTCACACGGATCTAAGAATTTCTTCTTCAATCGAGTTGTCAACTTGTGGAATGGGCTTCCCCGAGAAGTTATAGACTGCAGCACCGTTGATTCATTTAAACTCCGCCTAGACAAATATCTCGCATCAAACCCGCGACTGACTGCGTTTGTAAATGAATAACTTTATTTTATCCTCCCCTCAGTTACTAACCCATATGTCCCCTACTAACTTCCTAGTCCTGCCACGGACATTAGTTCCAGGGCAGTAGTTCCCTTTCCAATGTTCCCTTACCCATTCTAAACCACTGTTTGGACACTTGATTCTCAGTGTTTTGGAGGACAAGCAGCCTAGAAGGGTCACTAGACCTGTTGTTGCTTGATTTCCTTTGTACTCCTTTGTACTCTCTCTCTCTCTCTCTCTCTCTCTCTCTCTCTCTCTCTCACACAACACAAATCATGAGCCATTTTCTTTTCGTTAATATATCCAACTTTTATATTCCCAATCCTTTTCGCTTCCTCTCAACCTTGAGTTTTTCCTTGATTCTCCTTCTATTGCACATTTGCTTTATGATTATACCCTGTTCCAAGTAAGCAGGCCAAAACTCTTGAACATTATCCTCTATAACTCACACACGACTAGAGTAATGGAGCTAATATTCCTAACATTTGGGAAGAGTCAGCCAGAGAATAGGTGTGGAAATGTACAACCCATTTGCTCTAGCCCTTTTTGAGTTACAGAAGATAGGGGTCACGATTTCTGGCCTATTTATTTGGAACAGGGTATAGTTGTAGTAGTAATAGTAGTAGTAGTTATGAAAGGGCAGTAGAAGCTTTCAGCGGTAGTGAAGTGGTAGTAACAAAGGACGGACAGCGTCACCTTGGGGCGGTGATCGGCACGGAAGAGTTCAAGAACAAATACATAGAGGAGAAGGTCAGAGAATGGGTAAAAGAAATTGAGAAACTGGCCAATATTGCAAAGACGGAACCACAGGCCGCGTATTCGGCATTCACATATGGGGTCAAACATCGCTGGACCTACTTGATGAGAACCGTTCCAAATGTGAGCGCATTACTTCAACCGCTGGAAGATGCCATCAGAGACAAACTCATCCCAGCGTGGATAAAGTTGCACACCCCGAATGATACAGAGAGGAAGCTGCTCGCACTGCCTCCTAGGTTGGAAGGGATGGGAATCATCGACCCAGTGAAGAGGGCGGTAACGGAATACCAGAACTCAGTAAAGATAACAGGATCTCTCACTGACCGTATCATAGCACAAGATTCTGACGGTGAAGTAGACCAGGCAGACATCTACAACATCAGAAAGACCATCACGTCAGAGAGGCAAAACTCACAGAAAAATGACCTGGCACAATTGATGGGACAACTTCACCCGAGACAAACAAGAAAACTACAAATAGCACAAGAAACGGGCGCTTCAAATTGGCTGACAACACTACCAATCAAGGCAAAAAGCTTCAATCTCAACAAACAAGAATTTAATGATGCTATTGCACTGAGGTATAATTGGCCGATTGAAGGACTGCCCGATCGATGCGTTTGTGGAACCATCAATGATACAGACCACACCATGATATGTAAGAAAGGAGGATTCATCAGCATCAGGCATGATGAAGTAAGAGATGTAACAGCGAACATGCTCAGGGAGGTGTGTAGAGATGTGGTGAGCGAACCATCACTCATTCCCTTGGATGGAGAGATCATGCAGGCACAGGACGGCCAACACATCCACTGAAGCAAGATTGGACGTTAGTGCAAGAGGCTTTTGGACAAATGCACAGCGAGCGTTCTTTGACATAAGAGTATTTGACCCAATGGCCCACAGCTACAGCGAGCTGTCTCTGGAGGCTGCACACAAGAGGAACGAACGAGAGAAGGTCAGGACATATGGAGAAAGGATCTTACACGTCGAACATGGCAGCTTTACCCCACTAGTCTTCACCACATCAGGAGGGATGGAACCCAGGGCCCAGTGCTTCTATTCAAGGCTAGCAGAGATCATCGCAGAGAAGAAGCAACAGCCTAGGAGCCACGTCGTAGCCTGGATGAGATGCTGTCTATCTTTCTCATTGCTCAGATCAGCACTACTATGCCTGCGGGGAACAAGAAGGTCTGCACCACAACCAGTGACGGTGGCAGAAGTAGACTACGAGGCAGCAGTGGCAGAGGGTCGCATAGGAAGGAGACTGGATTGAAGTTGCATGGTGTAGAATAGTAGTAGTTGTCGTAGTAGTAGTAGTAGTAGTAGTAGTAGTAGTCGTAGCCTGGATGAGATGCCGTCTATCTTTCTCATTGCTCAGATCAGCACTACTATGCCTGCGGGGAACAAGAAGGTCTGCACCACAACCAGTGACGGTGGCAGAAGTAGACTACGAGGCAGCAGTGGCAGAGGGTCGCATAGGAAGGAGACTGGATTGAAGTTGCATGGTGTAGAATAATAGTATCTGATGCTTGTGAAATTTAGTATGTGTACAATATTAAATATATGGTAGTGGTGGTGGTGATGGTGGAGGTGGTGATGGTAGTAGTAGTAACATGAAATATATGAAAAATATTAACTAAAAATCAATGTAGTAGTAGAAAAAAAGAAAAAAAGTAGTAGTAGTAGTAGTGATAGTAGTAGTAGTAGTAGTAGTAGTAGTAGTAGTAGCAGTAGTAGTGGTGGTAGTAGTAGTAGTAGTACTTCAATGATGCAGAAAAGACAAACATATTGCTGAACATTTGAGGAATATATTGAATACTTACTGGGTGTGCTCTAGATATCTCCCATACCCCTTACCCTACAACCCTACCCTTCCCCAACCCCCCCTACCCTACCCTACCCCCCTTACCCCTTACCCATACCCCACGCCCTCCTACAGTCCCTTACCCCTTACCCTACCCCTTACCCATACCCCACCCCACCCCCACACCTGCTACCTTACCCAGTGACCTGTGACCCCCTCACTCTCACTCTCACTCTCGCCCTCGCTCTCTCTACCTCTATTACTAGCTCTCTCTCTCTACCTCATATCCAGTGTTAAATTAATCACCTTCAAAACCACAGGGACATTATCTCTCTCTCTCTCTCTCTACTCTCTCTAGTCTCCACTGATCAACTAATCACTTTCAACATCAGTGAATAATACTATAACCCCCCCCCCCTCCTCTCTCTCTCTCTTCCCTTACTTTACTAACCCCTTCCATCACTGCCCTTTACACTCTCACTCTCACTCTCTCAATCACGCTCTTTATCTCTATCGTGTCATCCTGTTTAATTGTTTACTTAGTTTGTGTAAGTCACGTAGCAACAACAAATTATACAGACACAACAATCTTACACATACATCCCACCAGTCTGTCAGGGGGAATATCAAATATGACAAACAATCATACTAATAGGAAATAAACACTGTAGTAGAACAATATATGTAGACATACCGAAATATTTTTGAGTGTTGCTACACAGGCTATGTACGGATGATAAGGTAAACTTATAATTATCTAAGTAAGACTGATTTTTGGACACAAATCATCTTCTTAGTTAGGCACTGCTTAATAGTTTCCTAGAATATTCGTTAGGACCTGTGTACCTGCCTACAGTTTTCCTAGACCTACTATTTAAGGACTTATTAGAGGAACGGACAGAAATGTGGATATAATAATGAGATAAGGATAAGATGGAGGACGAGGACAGCTCAGACGAGGCTCCATCACAAAGGTAAAAAAATTACAAAAAATGCTGCATATGTACCAAACATGAACACAACTGTGAGCATTGCAGTTGTGTGAAGAGAAATAAAAGTTGCACAAACTGTAATAAAGGGAACAATTGTCGTAACCCTTTAGGTAGAACAGGAACGAGCGGAGAGACGGCAGCAAACTCCCAGAGTGAGCAACGGGAGGCAGATGAGGGAGGCCGTCAGGGTGGCAGGGAACCCGAAACAATAAGGGGAGTAGCAAGGGACTCAAGGGCCCCAAGAGAGATAGAAGAACCCCAAGAAGCGGAAAGTAATGAGGACAACCGAGACGGAAGAGAGGATGGCAGGCCTCCAAGGGGGCCAAATGAAGCAGGCAGAGGTGGAAACATACTCTGGAAAGGATTACGGGAAGAGGAAGTTAGAATTTGGATTGATGCAACGTACTCAGAAATAGTATATTGGTCTGCACACAACTTTTTCAACCCTCCAAAATGTGGTGCCACCACCAACATGCTGAACGATATGACAAAGCTCATTTATAACTATGTCTAGGACACATCTTTAGCCCCGTATGTTCTCAAGATAATTTTCAGCATTCCACATCTCTTCTTGCAAAAAACTCACCACAAATCTAATCAAGGCGAAAATGTGACTGCGCTAACAAGAAGAATGAAATTATGGAATGAGAACAAGATGGATGACTTACTCAATGAAGCCAGAGCATTACAAGGGAGACTAGGCAGGCGGCGGCAAAAAAAGAAAAACAATGAAGACGAGGCCAGGAGATTCGGCGACCAGATGAGGCAAGGAAAAGTGGCACCTGCAATAAGGTCCCTGACAAAGGAGGCAGCTTGTGGGTTGCTGCCTATCACAAGAGAAACCATCCAAATGTTGAAAGAGAAACATCCACAACCTAGTGTCCACGAGAGTCAGAGGCTAGAGGGTGATTATATACCACCGAACACCGTCATATACGAACGAATCACAGGCGAAATGATTTGGAAAAAGGCTCTAGGGACACAAGGCAGTGCAGGCCCATCAGGGCTGGATGCAAACGGCTGGAGGACAATCCTGAGTAGAGCAATCTTCGGACTAGCAGCAACAGACTTATGTAGGGCTCTGGCAGCTCTTGCAAGAAAGATGACCACCCAAAATTGTCAACATTTGGAGGCTTACACAGCTTGTCGCCTAATACCTTTAGACAAGAATCCAGGATGCAGACCAGTAGGAGTGGGTGAAGTGCTGAAAAGAATCATCGGAAAATGCATAATGGAAGTGGTGAAAGACGATGTGCGGTCAGCGACCGGTAATCTCCAAGTGTGTGCCGGCCACCAAGTAGGGGGAGAGGCAGCAATTCATGCCATAAGAAAAATATATGAGCAAGTGGACTGTGAAGCTGTGCTGCTAGTGGATGCAACAAACGCCTTTAACACCATCAACAGAAAGACGGCAATACATAACATCAAAGTACAATTCCCCAGTTTTGCCACCTATGTAGAGAACACCTATAAAAAGCCTGCGGACCTCTTCATAGTAAACAACCAGAATACACGAAGGGGAACACCTCTGAAATCAATGGAAGGAACCACACAAGGTGACCCAGTAGCAATGGCAATGTACGCCTTAGGTCTCTCAGTGTTGCTAACCTTAACAAGCCATGAGGCGATGCAAGTAAAGCAGGTGGCCTATGCAGACGGTCTCACTGGAGCGGGAAAAGTCAACAATCTCAAGCACTGGTGGGAGCAAATATCAGAGGTAGGACCAAAAATAGGGTACCATCCAAATGCCAGAAAGTCAATACTAATAGTAAAAACAGAACATTATGAAAGGGCGGTAGAAGCTTTCAGCGGTAGTGAAGTGGTAGTAACAAAGGACGGACAGCGTCACCTTGGGGCGGTGATCGGCACGGAAGAGTTCAAGAACAAATACATAGAGGAGAAGGTCAGAGAATGGGTAAAAGAAATTGAGAAACTGGCCAATATTGCAAAGACGGAACCACAGGCCGCGTATTCGGCATTCACATATGGGGTCAAACATCGCTGGACCTACTTGATGAGAACCGTTCCAAATGTGAGCGCATTACTTCAACCGCTGGAAGATGCCATCAGAGACAAACTCATCCCAGCGTGGATAAAGTTGCACACCCCAAATGATACAGAGAGGGAGCTGCTCGCACTGCCTCCTAGGTTGGGAGGGATGGGAATCATCGACCCAGTGAAGAGGGCGGTAACGGAATACCAGAACTCAGTAAAGATAACAGGATCTCTCACTGACCGTATCATAGCACAAGATTCTGACGGTGAAGTAGACCAGGCAGACATCTACAACATCAGAAAGACCATCACGTCAGAGAGGCAAAACTCACAGAAAAATGACCTGGCACAATTGATGGGACAACTTCACCCGAGACAAACAAGAAAACTACAAATAGCACAAGAAACGGGCGCTTCAAATTGGCTGACAACACTACCAATCAAGGCAAAAAGCTTCAATCTCAACAAACAAGAATTTAATGATGCTATTGCACTGAGGTATGATTGGCCGATTGAAGGACTGCCCGATCGATGCGTTTGTGGAACCATCAACGATACAGACCACACCATGATATGTAAGAAAGGAGGATTCATCAGCATCAGGCACGATAAAGTAAGAGATATAACAGCGA
Source organism: Paralithodes platypus (assembly GCA_032716605.1). NCBI lineage: Eukaryota > Metazoa > Arthropoda > Malacostraca > Decapoda > Lithodidae > Paralithodes > Paralithodes platypus. The sequence continues at coordinate 870,079 of CM064531.1, forward strand.
ACATGCTCAGGGAGGTGTGTAGAGATGTGGTGAGCGAACCATCACTCATTCCCTTGGATGGAGAGATCATGCAGCACAGGACGGCCAACACATCCACTGAAGCAAGATTGGACGTTAGTGCAAGAGGCTTTTGGACAAATGCACAGCGAGCGTTCTTTGACATAAGAGTATTTGACCCAATGGCCCACAGCTACAGCGAGCTGTCTCTGGAGGCTGCACACAAGAGGAACGAACGAGAGAAGGTCAGGACATATGGAGAAAGGATCTTACACGTCGAACATGGCAGCTTTACCCCACTAGTCTTCACCACATCAGGAGGGATGGAACCCAGGGCCCAGTGCTTCTATTCAAGGCTAGCAGAGATCATCGCAGAGAAGAAGCAACAGCCTAGGAGCCACGTCGTAGCCTGGATGAGATGCTGTCTATCTTTCTCATTGCTCAGATCAGCACTACTATGCCTGCGGGGAACAAGAAGGTCTGCACCACAACCAGTGACGGTGGCAGAAGTAGACTACGAGGCAGCAGTGGCAGAGGGTCGCATAGGAAGGAGACTGGATTGAAGTTGCATGGTGTAGAATAGTAGTATCTGATGCTTGTGAAATTTAGTATGTGTACAATATTAAATATATGGTAGTGGTGGTGGTGATGGTGGAGGTGATGATGGTAGTAGTAGTAACATGAAATGTATGAAAAATATTAAAAAAAAAAAAAAAAAAAAATAGTAGTAGTAGTAGTAGTAGTAGTGGTAAGTAGTAATGGTAGTAGTAGTAATGTTAGTAGTAGTAGTAACAGTAGTAGTAGTAGTATTAGTAGTAGTAGTAGTAGTAGTAGTAGTAGTAGTAGCAGTAGTAGTAGTAGCATTAGAAACAACTTGTGTTTTGGGACTTCCTCCGTACGTCGTCCTGAGACTGACTTTCCTCTCTTGCTCCACTCCTAGCTCATGTCCTGTTCAAGCTCTCTTCCTAGATATAGCCTCCTTATAATTTACCACAAAAATCTCTCTCTCTCGTGCAAGCTAATATCATCACAAAAAACAAAAACAAACAATGAACAGATTAAATATTCAAGTTATAGAATCGATACTTTAACAACAGAATAATAGGAACAACAACCTACCGAACTATTTCAACAACAACAATACTACCAGGAGCGACAACAACAACAACAACAACAACAACAACAACAACAACATCATCAATAAAAGCTCCCTCTCTCTCTCTCTCTCTCTCTCTCTTTTGGCTGGGACTGATTCGTGTTATTTCGGGTTTTGGCACATCAACTATATAATACATGCACATCTTTCCTTACTGTTAATGGGGGTCACTGGCTTTTTTTTTTATCTTTCTCTCCTTTTCTTTCTTTCTCTGGCTTGTATCCATTCGGCCCCATTCAGCCAACTGTTTTAAGATGTTTATCCCCATCCAGGTTTCGATTTCTTCCTGGCGAGCGATAGCGAGCCAGCATTTTATAGATAAATCCGGCTTCGCCGGAGAATTTTTTCTATCGAAAAATGTACAAATTTAGCTTGCTGTAAAAAAAAATATATATATATATGCTGGCTTGCTACCACTCGCCAGGAAAATATTGACACCTGGATGGGGGTAAACGTGTTAAAACAGTAGGCTGAATGGGGCCGAATGGATACAAGCCAAAGAGAGAGAGGGAGAGAAAGAGAACAAAAGCGAGGTGGGCTCCCTTAACATTACTACACTACATAGGCATTGTCCTCAGCCTTCAGATTATCCCATGTTATCAGATATATTATTAATTCGTCAATCTTGCAAAAAGGAATACAAGACGACAGTTTCATTCAGTGTCACCGAGGTATAGGTATAGTCTATTCGCTGTAAGTAGGTGAGAAATCATGACCTCTATCCTCTGTAACTCAAAAAGGGCTAGAGCAAATTGGCTGTAAATTTCCACATCTATTCCTTGACTGACTCTTCCCAAATGGTAGAAATATTAGCTCGATTACTCTAGTCGTTGTTTAGTTACAGAGGTTAGAGGTCATGATTTCTCGCCTACTTACAGCGAATGGACTATAGCGCCAGAGAACTTGACAATAATCTGGACCCCTTAACTTCTTATAACTCGAAATGAATGAAAGCAATCGGGCTGACGTTTCTATAATTTGGGAAGATTCCACCAGGAAATAGGTGTGGATATTTACAGCCAGTTTGCACTAGGTCCTTTTGATTTACAGAGAGGTCAGGGATCACGATTATTGTCAAGTTCGTTGGCGCTACCTATAGGATATTAACACGTTTTATTGCTACCATTCCCTTACTCTCCTTCGCATACCCTATACAACGTTTGCTTAATTCCACTACACTCACTGCCATAATTTTGTCCTGTGTTTACTGTGTTACCGTAATTCCTTATGTATTTCAATATTGTTTATTGCTCCCTCAATCAATCTTTCCTTCATCCTAAGACTTGGACTGGTTTAAACTGTGTGTGTCTATACATTTTGACTTTTTTTTACCCCAACGTTCCTTGAATGTATCTCTCGATCACTTGTGTCGCTTTAGGGGAGACATTTGTTACAGGCACGCTACTTTTTGTCTCCTTAACCCGTCCAGCCCCGGCTAGTTTTGTAATGTTTGTTCACCAGAACCCGGCCGGTTTTCAAAAAATGGTTTTATTCCAGAAACAATAGCGAATGGGTTAGGAATGAAGGAAAAACCACAAAAAAACGCTCAAAAAGCTTAAAAAATGGTCCTACAGAGCCCCCGAAAACGTATTATACAGGAGTAAAAAATTTAAGGCAATTACCCCAAAAAACAAGGTTATTGCGCGCTCACGTGCACGCACGTGGACTTTGAGAGTTTTCAACCATCGGCACGGGTGCGTGGGATACGTACACAGTTCCCATACAAATCTGAGCCCTCTTGAGTGGCTACACCTGAGGTTACGGTCGGCGCAATTAGGGTGACGCGCCAGGCGCGTCTCTGGGGCTGTGCGTTACATACATCGCCGACGCGCCAGGCGCGTCGCTGGGGCTGTACGGGTTAATGAAAAAAAAAAAAAAAAAAAATCCCACTACCACAACTCCCCCTTAACACACCGTTTTCCATGACTTCGTTACTTCCTGCTTATATTTTGAGACCAACATTGTATTTTTTTGTCTTTGCCGATCCCACTCCCCTCAGCCATCTCCTTCCGAGCCTCCCCTACATTAAAGTCCATCACCCTCTCCTTTCCTAGCATTGTTCGTTTACATTTTGGACCCAACGTCTATCAGTTTCTCCCCAAGCCTCTACACAATTCTTGTTATGGGTGAAAAAAATAAATAAATAAAACAAATAAATAAAAAATGGAAAAATGGGGATTGGGCCTGAACATATAGATAGATATATAGATAGATAGACGACGCGTTTTGCCATTTTATTCTGGTTATCATTAGATGATTTTATACAGTTTAGGAAGGGTATGTAGGGATAATAAAGGGCTCGAACGGCCCTTGATTTTCACCCTGTCACTCTTTCAACTCTGGGGGAGGCACTCGCTACAGGCAGTTCAGCCTTTTGTCTCCCTCACTCACATAGACAACAATAATTAACCCTCTGACTTCCACATACCCTTCCTAATATGAATACAATCGTCTAATAAAAGCCAGAACACGAAACAAATACGCAATCGGATCTTGAAAGAGTTAATTAAATACACATTATCAAATTATAACATGGTGTATGAGCAGCTATGAACAAAATTGGATTTAACCCGTTCAGCACGATGGCGTCCTTTGATCTTTTATTCTGGCTAAACTTAAGCGGTTTAAGGGGGCGGACCTGCTTTTTGTTATTTCTGTCCTTTTCTCTCTTTCTCTGGCTTGTATCCATTCGGCCCCATTCAACCAACTATTTTAAGACGTTTATCCCCATCTAGGTGTGGATTTTTTGCTGGCGAGCGATAGCGAGCCAGCATTATATGAAGAAATCCGGCTTGGCCGGAGACATTTTTCTATCGAAAAATGTACAAATTTAGCCTGCTGTCAAACAAAAATAAAACATATGCTGGCTCGCTACCGCTCACCAGTAAAAAATTGACACCTGGATGGGGATAAACGTCTGAAAAACAGTAGGCTGAATGGGGCCAAATGGATACAAGCCAGAGAAAGATAGAAAAAGACAGAACAAAAACAGGTCACATCCCTTAATGCAGCTTAAGAACAACATATGTTATTGAGAGGGCTTATTAAGATCGTATTTACCCCTTTGAGTCCTAGAGGTAGATCATAAACTAAAGAAAATCGTCTAATAGTAACCAGAATATGATGAAATTTACGTCATCGCGCTGAATGGGTTAAAAGAGTTAAACAGTTACTTACACTCGTCCAGATTCGGAGGCAGACCCTGAGAAACAAAAATATATGAATGCGTGAGTGAACAACTGCATGAGAGAGAGAGAGAGAGAGAGAGAGAGAGAGAGAGAGAGAGAGAGAGAGAGAGAGAGAGAGAGACTGTTATACTTGCCTTCTTCTCTATACATTTTAATCATAAAATTATATTTATTTTCAGTTATTTACGTTTCGGTACTCTAACATACGATAGGCATATAAGTATATAAGAAAATGGGAGTTTGCAGAAAGCCGATCGGCCCATATAAGGCAGATCCTTCTCACACCTAACCCTAATTATAAGTCCCAGTTATAGGCCCAACTCACTAATACTAAGAGGACTGACCTAGTTTGATTCTGGGATGGAAATACGGGTTTCTAAATTTGTCTACATAACTATATCCGTCAACCAGCTTTATTTGCATACTGGATAATAATATACCGGTATACCGTATCAAGTTCCCAAAATGTGTTGATTGATTGTAATTCGAAATAACTATACCTTCGTAATCCCGAAATTACACTGGCTACAGGCACCACAGCTGTTTTATTATTGTTTCCCACTAAACACACACACACACACACACACACACACACCCAAGCGGTGGTGTGTTTATCGGTGCACACGTTATTTTTGCATGCTTACGAGTACATTTTTCATTTTTTTAAACCTAAATATAACTATCTAGATAAAACTTAACCTAACCTACCTAACCTAACCTAACTTACCTAACCTAACCGAAAACACTCCATTTCAACGTATTTTAAAGAGGTGTGTACACTTAAACTGTCGCCCTAAGCCTCATGTACCTGCAAACCTACATATTTCGTGAATGATGTACCTTTAAACACACACACACACACACACACACACACACACCTGATCCCCAGTTCATGTACTCCAAACCGAAGTGTGAATCAATCTCCCTTCTGTCACGATTTCCTTTTGTTTGATTTTCTATTGTTACCCCTTCAGTCTATTTGTATCTATGTTAGCTGCATTTAAACGATTTTATGAAGATTAGGAATGATATATATATAATATTTAAAAGGGTTGATTGAGATCGTTTGTAGCCTTTTAAAAATGGGTAGACGTCCTTTTTAAGCTGAATAAAATACAGTAGTCTAATAGTTGGCAGCATATGATGAAAAGGTCGTCACCGGTTCTGTGTGCGTTAAAAGTAAAGGAGTCACTTTAAGAGGGGATGGGTCATTTTTATTTGCTCATGTATGTATCCGTTTATCTGTTTATTAGGTATCTGTTTATTTTATATCTGTTTAATATATATCTGTTTATTATATATCTGTATATTATATATCTGTTTATTATATATCTGTTTATTATATATCTGTTTATTATATATCTGTATATTATATATGTTTATTATATATCTGTTTATTATATATCTGTTTATTATATATCTGTTTATTATATATCTGTTTATTATATATCTGTTTATTATATATCTGTTTATTGGATATCTGTTTATTATATATCTGTTTATTATATATCTGTTTATTATATAACTGTTTATTATATATCTGTTAATTATATATCTGTTTATTATATAAATGTGTATTATATATGTTTATTATATATCTGTTTATTATATATCTGTTTATTGTATATCTGTTTATTATATCTGTTTATTGTATATCTGTTTATTATATATCTGTTTATTATATATCTGTTTATTATATATCTGTTTATTGTATATTTGTTTATTATATATCTGTTTATTATGTATCTGTTTATTATGTATCTGTTTATTATATATCTGTTTATTATATATCTGTTTATTATATATCTGTTTATTATATATCTGTTTATTATGTATCTCTTTATTATATATCTGTTTATTGTATATCTGTTTATTATATATCTGTTTATTATATATCTGTTTATTATATATCTGTTTATTATGTATCTGTTTATTATGTATCTGTTCATTATATATCTGTTTATTATATATATGTTTATTATATATCTGTTTATTATATATCTGTTTACTATATATGTTTATTATATATCTGTTTATTATATATCTGTTTATTATATATCTGTTTATTATATATATGTTTATTATATTTATTATCTGTTTATTACATATCTGTTTATTATATATGGTTATTATATATGTTTATTATATATCTGTTTATTATATATCTGTTTATTATATATGTTTATTATATATCTGTTTATTATATATCTGTTTATTATATATATGTTTATTACATATCTGTTTATTATATATCTGTTTATTATATATCTGTTTATTATATATGGTTATTATATATGTTTATTGTATATCTGTTTATTATATATCTGTTTATTATATATGTTTATTATATATCTGTTTATTATATATCTGTTTATTATATATATGTTTATTATATATCTGTTTATTATATATCTGTTTATTGTATATCTGTTTATTGTATATTTGTTTATTATATATCTGTTTATTATATATGTTTATTATATATGTTTATTGTATATCTGATTATTATATATATGTTTATTATATATGTTTATTATATATCTGTTTATTATATATCTGTTTATTATATATCTGTTTATTATGTATGTTTATTATATATCTGTTTATTATATATCTGTTTATTATATATCTGTTTATTATGTATGTTTATTATATATCTGTTTATTGTATATCTGTTTATTATATAATTATATGTTTATTATATATCTGTTTATTATGTATCTGTTTATTATATATCTGTTTATTATATAACTGTTTATTATATATCTGTTTATTATATATCTGTTTATTATAAAACTGTTTATTATATATCTTTTTATTATATATATCTGTTTAATATATCTGTTTAATATATCTGTTTAATATATCTGTTTAATATATCTGTTTAATATATCTGTTTAATATATCTGTTTAATATATAACTGTTTATTATATATCTGTTTATTATATATCTGTTTATTATATATGTTTATTATATAACTGTTTATTATATATCTGTTTATTATATATCTGTTTATTATACATCTGTTTATTGTATATCTGTTTATTATATATCTGTTTATTATGTATCTGTTTATTATATATCTGTTTATTATGTATCTGTTTATTATATATCTGTTTATTATATATCTGTTTATTATGTATCTGTTTATTATATATCTGTTTATTATATATATGTTTATTATATATCTGTTTATTATATACCGGTATCTGTTTATTATGTATCTCTTTATTATATATCTGTTTATTGTATATCTGTTTATTATATATCTGTTTATTATGTATCTGTTTATTATATATCTGTTTATTATATATCTGTTTATTATATATCTGTTTATTATATATGTTTATTATGTATCTGTTCATTATGTATCTGTTTATTATATATCTGTTTATTATATATCTGTTTATTATATATCTGTTTACTATATATGTTTATTATATATCTGTTTATTATGTATCTGTTTATTATATATCTGTTTATTATATATATATGTTTATTATATTTATTATCTGTTTAATATATATCTGTTTATTATATATCTGTTTATTGTATATCTGTTTATTATATATCTGTTTATTATATATGTTTATTATATATGTTTATTGTATATCTGTTTATTATATATCTGTTTATTATATATCTGTTTATTATATACCGTATGTTTATTATATCTGTTTATTATATATCTGTTTACTATATATGTTTATTATATATCTGTTTATTATGTATCTGTTTATTATATATGTTTATTATGTATATGTTTATTATATATCTGTTTATTATATATCTGTTTATTATATATATGTTTATTATATATGTTTATTATATATCTGTTCATTATATATCTGTTTATTGTATATCTGTTTATTGTATATCTGTTTATTATATATCTGTTTATTATATATGTTTATTATATATGTTTATTGTAGATCTGTTTATTATATATCTGTTTATTATATACCGGTATGTTTATTATATATCTGTTTATTATATATCTGGTTATTATATATCTGTTTATTATATATCTGTTTATTATGTATGTTTATTATATATCTGTTTATTATATACCTGTTTATTATATATCTGTTTATTATGTATGTTTATTATATATCTGTTTATTGTATATCTGTTTATTATATAATTATATGTTTATTATATATCTGTTTATTATATATCTGTTTATTATGTATCTGTTTATTATATATCTGTTTATTATATAACTGTTTATTATATATCTGTTTATTATATATCTGTTTATTATAAAACTGTTTATTTTATATCTGTTTATTATATATATCTGTTTAATATATAACTGTTTATTATATATCTGTTTATTGTATATCTGTTTATTATATATCTGTTTATTATATATCTGTTTACTATATAACTGTTTATTATATTACTGTTTATTATATATCTGTTTATTATATATCTGTTTATTATATATGTTTATTATATAACTGTTTATTATATATCTGTTTATTATATATCTGTTTATTATATATCTGTTTATTGTATATCTGTTTATTATATATCTGTTTATTATATATCTGTTTATTGTATATCTGTTTATTATATATCTGTTTATTATGTATCTGTTTATTATATATCTGTTTATTATGTATCTGTTTATTATATATCTGTTTATTATATATCTGTTTATTATGTATCTGTTTATTATATATCTGTATATTATATATATGTTTATTATATATCTGTTTATTATATACCGGTATCTGTTTATTATGTATCTCTTTATTATATATCTGTTTATTGTATATCTGTTTATTATATATCTGTTTATTATGTATCTGTTTATTATATATCTGTTTATTATATATCTGTTTATTATATATCTGTTTATTATATATGTTTATTATGTATCTGTTCATTATGTATCTGTTTATTATATATCTGTTTATTATATATCTGTTTATTATATATCTGTTTACTATATATGTTTATTATATATCTGTTTATTATGTATCTGTTTATTATATATCTGTTTATTATGTATCTGTTTATTATATATGTTTATTATATATATATGTTTATTATATTTATTATCTGTTAATTATATATCTGTTTATTATATATCTGTTTATTGTATATCTGTTTATTATATATCTGTTTATTATATATGTTTATTATATATGTTTATTGTATATCTGTTTATTATATATCTGTTTATTATATATGTTTATTATATATCTGTTTATTATATATCTGTTTATTATATACCGTATGTTTATTATATCTGTTTATTTTATATATGTTTACTATATATGTTTATTATATATCTGTTTATTATGTATCTGTTTATATTTTGTTATTATGTATCTGTTTATTATATATCTGTTTATTATATATCTGTTTATTATATATATGTTTATTATATATGTTTATTATATATCTGTTCATTATATATCTGTTTATTGTATATCTGTTTATTGTATATCTGTTTATTATATATCTGTTTATTATATATGTTTATTATATATGTTTATTGTAGATCTGTTTATTATATATCTGTTTATTATATACCGGTATGTTTATTATATATCTGCTTATAATATATGTTTATTATATATGTTTATTATATATGTTTATTATATATCTGTTTATTATATATCTGTTTATTATATATGTTTATTATATATCTGTTTATTATATATTTGTTTATTATATATCTGTTTATTATATATGTTTATTATATATATGTTTATTATATATCTGTTTATTATGTATCTGTTTATTATATATCTGTTTTTTATATATCTGTTTATTATATATATGTTTATTATATATCTGTTTATTATATATCTGTTTATTACATATCTGTTTATTATATATCTGTTTATTATATCTCTGTTTATTATGTATCTGTTTATTATATACCGGTATCTGTTTATTATATATATGTTTATTATATATGTTTATTATATATGTTTATTATGTATCTGTTTATTATATATATGTTTATTATATATCTGTTTATTATGTATCTGTTTATTATATATATGTTTATTATGTATCTGTTTATTATATATCTGTTTATTATGTATCTGTTTATTATATATCTGTTTATTATATATCTGTTTATTATGTATCTGTTTATCATATATATGTTTATTATATATCTGTTTATTATGTATCTGTTTATTATATATCTGTTTATTATATATCTGTTTATTATATATCTGTTTATTATATACCGGTATCTGTTTATTATGTATCTCTTTATTATATATCTGTTTATTGTATATCTGTTTATTATATATCTGTTTATTATGTATCTGTTTATTATATATCTGTTTATTATATATCTGTTTATTATGTATCTGTTCATTATGTATCTGTTTATTATATATCTGTTTATTATATATATATGTTTATTATATTTATTATCTGTTTATTATATATCTCTTTATTATATATCTGTTTATTGTATATCTGTTTATTATATATCTGTTTATTATATATCTGTTTATTATGTATCTGTTCATTATGTATCTGTTTATTATATATCTGTTTATTATATATATATGTTTATTATATTTATTATCTGTTTATTATATATCTTTATTATATATCTGTTTATTGTATATCTGTTTATTATATATCTGTTTATTATATACCGTATATCTTTGTATGTTTATTATATCTGTTTATTATATATCTGTTTACTATATATGTTTATTATATATCTGTTTATTATGTATCTGTTTATTATATGTTTATTATGTATCTGTTTTTTATATATCTGTTTATTATATATCTGTTTATTATATATATGTTTATTATATATCTGTTTATAATATATATGTTTATTATATGTTTATTATATATATGTTTATTATATATGTTTATTATATATCTGTTTATTATATATTTGTTTATTATATATCTGTTTATTATATATCTGTTTATTATGTTTATTATATATCTGTTTATTATGTATCTGTTTATTATATATCTGTTTTTTATATATCTGTTTATTATATATCTCTTTATTATATATGTTTATTATATATCTGTTTATTATATATCTGTTTATTACATATCTGTTTATTATATATCTGTTTATTATGTATCTGTTTATTATATATCTGTTTATTATGTATCTGTTTATTATATGCCGGTATCTGTTTATTATATATCTGTTTATTATATGTTTTATATATCTGTTTACTATATATCTGTTTATTATATACCGGTATCTGTTTATTATATATATTTATTTATATCTGTTTACTATATATCTGTTTATTATATATCTGTTTATTATGTATCTGTTTATTATATACCGGTATCTGTTTATTATATATCTGTTTATTATATATGTTTATTATATATCTGTTTACTATATATCTGTTTATTATATACCGGTATCTGTTTATTATATATATTTATTTATATCTGTTTACTATATATCTGTTTATTATATATCTGTTTATTACATATCTGTTTACTATATATCTGTTTATTATATATCTGTTTATTATATGTTTATTATATATCTGTTTATTATATATCTGTTTATTATATATTTGTTTATTATATATGTTTATTATATATCTGTTTATTATATATCTGTTTATTATATATCTGTTTATTATATATCTGTTTATTATATTATTTGTTTCCTCCTTAGACCTCCATTAAGCTTAAGAAAACATCCGCCTAAGACCCTCCTTCAAGATAAATTTGTTAATTTTTCGATAGAAAAATGCCCCGACCAAAGGCCGGTTTCTTAGATTACAGGCTCGCTATCACTCGCCAGGCAAAAATCGACACTTAAATGACACGAAATGTCTAAATATTAACAAAGAAATAGGGCGAAACGTCTTGAAATCGCCAAACTAGTGGGCGTTCGGTCTTATAATTTGAAAACCAATGGGATTAAACATGAGGAAGATGGAGGACCATTCTAACGGCCGGTCTCCCCTTAATGTCGAGGTCCCATAGCATGTTTTGAGGGCTCGACGTACTGTGCGGATTATTAGAGAGGGATTTAGATTGTATTATTAACGATTAAATATACAATGGCTGTTCATACAATAGAATCATCTTAAACAAATTACATGATACATAATGCATCATGATCTTATATAAACAGTGTCGGTAATAATGTACAGAGAAATAGTAGAGAGGGATTTAGATTGTGTTATTGACGATTATTGAATAATTTATCGATAGTGCTAATGATGATGAGGAGGAGAAAGAGAGGATTTAAAATAGTCCAATAAATACTTGCTGAGATAGATAGATAGATAGATAGATAGATAAATAGATAAATAGAGTAAGTAGAGTAGAGTAGAGTAGAGTAGAGAGAGAGAGAGAGAGAGAGAGAGAGAGAGAGAGAGAGAGGGGGAGAGAGGGGGGGGGGGGGGGGGGGGGGGGGGGGGCGCCGAGGCAGTAAGGTAATGAGAACAACAATAACTAGTGAATGGAAGTTGGCCGGCTTAGGAAATGTTCGCTAGGGAGTTTTTGGCACCCGATGAAGGTTAAGGTGACATTTTGGGTGGGTGTCAATTTTGGATAATGGTAAATCTTGGATGAGGGACGAGGGAGAGAGAGAAAGAGAGAGAGAGAGGATTAAGTGGATGAGAGAATGAGTGTGAGATAGTGTGTGTGCGAGAGAGTGTGTGTGTGTGTGTGTGTGTGTGTGTGTAGGTCAGTAGGAAAGGTTGGGCCAACACAAGGAGATAAGATAGGGCGAGAATGACTCAAGCTGCTAGTGTGAAAGAGAGAGAGAGAGAGAGAGAGAGAGAGGATTAAGTGGATGAGTGTGAGAGAGAGTGTGTGCGAGAGTGTGTGCGAGAGTGTGTGTGTGTGTGTGTGTGTGTGTGTGTGTGTGTGTGTGTGTGTGTGTGTGTGTGTGTGTGTGTGTGTGTAGGCCAATAGGAAAGGTTGGGCCGAGACAAGGAGATAAGATAGGGAGAGAATGACTCAAGCTGTTATAGTCAAACCAGTATATAAGCGACCCCGCAGTCTTCCATTCTTGGCTATACTGGGATCCTTCGCACGGGCTTCTGTAAACACATTAGCAGCTGATAATTGACATTTTGGTTGATAAGCGTCTATGACCTCTTTCACCTCCCATATACATTATCATTCTCTCTCTTCTTCCCTCATTCCATATACTTCTCTTTATTTATTATTATATAAAGTGAAGACACCCAGGTGATTTGCTTCAAATTACGAAGGACCTCATACATATATACATATACATATTGTCTTTTAAATGTTCTCTCTCTCTCTCTCCCTCACCTTCCTACCTACCTATCTACCAACTTCTCTATCAAAACATAGAATACAGTACTTCTATTATAGAAGTAACACATTTATTTTTATTAAAGAAAACCGTTCAATAGAAGCACACCTATATTTATTTGATAACAATTAAAGCGTTAGCATTCCTGCATTTGTCAAAGATAGATAGATAGATACATAGATACATAGATAGACAGATAGATAGGTGGATAGGTAGCTAGGGGAGAGAGAGAGAGAGAGAGAGAGAGAGAGAGAGAGAGAGAGAGAGAGAGAGAGAGAGAGAAAGAGAGAGAGGGGGAGACCATTTAAAACAAGAAAATATAATATATAAATATATATATATATATATATATATATATATATATATATATATATATATATATATATATATATATATATATACCGGTATATATATATATATATATTATACTGTATATATATATATACAGTATATATATATATATATATAATATATATATATATATATATATATATACTGGTATATATCTAAAAATGTATATGTACTGTATATGTATACAGTATATGTATGAGGTCCTTCGTAATTTGAAGCAAATCACCTGGGTGTCTTTACTTTATATGATGATAAATAAAGAGAAGTGTATGGAATGAGGGAAGAAGAGAGAGAATGATAATGTATATGGGAGGTGAAAGAGGTCATAGACGCTTATCAACCAAAATGTCAATTATCAGCTGCTAATATGTTTACAGAAGCCCGTGCGAAGGATCCCAGTATAGCCAAGAATGGAGGACTCAGGGTCGCTTATATACTGGTTTGACTATAGTGTGAAACAGAGAGAGAGAGAGAGAGAGAGAGAGAGAGAGAGAGAGAGAGAGAGAGAGAGAGAGAGAGAGAGAGAGAGAGAGAGAGTGCGGCAGAGAAAGGAAGCTCGTTGAAGCAGTAGGACGAGCTAGAATGAGACAAAGTGATTAAGGCAGGTAGAGTGAGGTATAATGGTGAGGCAGGTGAGGTAGAATGGTGAGGCAGGTGAGGTACAATGGCGAGGCAGGTGAGGTAGAATGATGAGACAGATGAGGTACAATGGCGAGGCAGGTGAGGTAGAATGATGAACCAGGTGAGGTAGAATGGTGAGGTAGGTGAGGTAGAATGGTGAGGAAGGTGAGGTAGAATGGTGAGGCAGGTGAGGTAGAATGGTGAGACAGCCTAGCCTCAGACAGGTGAGGTAGAATGGTGAGGAAGGTGAGGTAGAATGGTGAGGCAGTGTGGTAGAATGGTGAGGCAGTGTGGTAGAATGGTGAGGTAGGTGAGGTAGAATGGTGAGGTAGGTGAGGTAGAATGGTGAGGTAGGTGAGGTAGAATGGTGAGGCAGTGTGGTAGAATGGTGAGGTAGGTGAGGTAGAATGGTGAGGTAGGTGAGGTAGAATGGTGAGGTAGGTGAGGTAGAATGGTGAGGTAGGTGAGGTAGAATGGTGAGGCAGTGTGGTAGAATGGTGAGGAAGTGTGGTAGAATGGTGAGGTAGGTGAGGTAGAATGGTGAGGTAGGTGAGGTAGAATGGTGAGGTAGGTGAGGTAGAATGGTGAGGTAGGTGAGGTAGAATGGTGAGGTAGGTGAGGTAGAATGGTTGGTAGGTGAGGTAGAATGGTGAGGCAGTGTGGTAGAATGGTGAGGTAGGTGAGGTAGAATGGTGAGGTAGGTGAGGTAGAATGGTGAGGCAGTGTGGTAGAATGGTGAGGTAGGTGAGGTAGAATGGTGAGGTAGGTGAGGTAGAATGGTGAGGAAGTGTGGTGGTGAGGTAGGTGAGGTAGAATGGTGAGGAAGTGTGGTAGAATGGTGAGGTAGGTGAGGTAGAATGGTGAGGCAGTGTGGTAGAATGGTGAGGCAGTGTGGTAGAATGGTGAGGTAGGTGAGGTAGAATGGTGAGGTAGGTGTGGTAGAATGGTGAGGTAGGTGAGGTAGAATGGTGAGGTAGGTGAGGTAGAATGGTGAGGTAGGCAGAGTGAAACAAGTAGAGAGAGAGAGAGAGAGAGAGAGAGAGAGAGAGAGAGAGAGAGAGAGAGAGAGAGAGAGAGAGAGAGAGAGAGAGAGAGATAGAGAAGGGGTGGGGGTAGAGGTAGACAACAATGCCACCAAGCACCACTACTATTCTACTACCACTACTATTTATTATATTTCTTTCTCCTCCTATTTACCTTTCTTCCTTGTCCTATCCATTCTCTTCCTCACCACTCGTTTCTTCTTCTTCTTCTCCTCCGCCTCCTTCTTCTTCTTCTTTTCTTCTTCTTCTTCTTCTTCTTCTTCTTCTTCTCCTCCTCCTCCTCCGGTTGCAGTTTGCATTCCTTTGTATTCCTTCTGCTTTACTATCCTTTTCTCGACCTAGTAGTTGGTAGCTTAGCAGTGTAGATATCCAAATTACCCCGTAAGGACTAATAGGTCGGTTGCAGTTTATAAGTCCTTTGTATTCCTTTGTAGTAGTATTTCTTCTTCTTCTCCACCACCTCTTCCTCCCCTTTCTTGCGGTCTCTGTATTAGCGTCCTGTTCTTCCACTTCTCTCCTCTTGATCCTCCTTTCTCCAGGTCACGGTGTTCTTCTTCCTCTTCCTCCTCTTCCTGGTCTCCATGACAACGTGTTCTTCTTCTTCTCCTCTCCTTCCTTCCTTCCTCATCCTCCACTTCCTGGTTTCCATGACAACGTGTTGTTCTTCCTCTTCTTTCCTTCCCTCCTTTTCCTCCTTCCTTCCTCCTCCTCCTCCTTCTGGTCTCCATGAAAACGTGATCTTCCTCTTCTTTCCTCCTCCTCCTCCTCTTCCTCTCCTTCTCCTCTTCCTCTCCTCTCCTCCCCTTTTATCATTCTCTTCCTCTTTCCTCCTCTCCTTTCCTTCTCCTCTCCTCCTCCTTTCCTCCTCCTCTTCAATCCCTCCTCTTCCTGTTCTTTCAGGTCTCCATGTCACTGGTGGTGTTGTTAAAGCCGTGGTGGTGCTCCGTCCCTGCTCTGCCCACCCAGGCACTCTTCACCGGCTCCTGGCTCTCTCTCCCTAGGTCTCACACTCACGCTCGCTCTCGCTCTCTCTCTCTCTCTCTCACTCTTTCGCTCTCATTCTCACACTCTCTCTCTCCCTCATTCTCTCTCACTCACTCTCACATTCACTCTCTCTCTCACTAATTCGACCGCTCGACTGGAATCAGCTGTTCAACCCCAATCCAACTGGGATTAATTATTAACCCCTTCAGCACCATGACGCCTTTTAACCCCTTCAGCACCATGACGCCTTTTAACCCCTTCAGCACCTTGACGCCTTTTAACCCCTTCAGCACCATGACGCCTTTTAACCCCTTCAGCACCATGACGCCTTTTAACCCCTTCAGCACCTTGACGCTCTTTATACCTTTCAGCACCATGACGTACCTTTTAAACCCCTTCAGCACCATGACGTACCTTTTAAACCCCTTCAGCACCATGACGTACCTTTTAAACCCCTTCAGCACCATGACGCCTTTTAACCCCTTCAGCACCATGACGCCTTTTAACCCCTTCAGCACCATGACGCCTTTTAACCCCTTCAGCACCATGACGCCTTTTAACCCCTTCAGCACCATGACGCCTTTTTAACCCCTTCAGCACCATGACGCCTTTTAACCCCTTCAGCACCATGACGCCTTTTAACCCCTTCAGCACCATGACGCCTTTTAACCCCTTCAGCACCATGACGCCTTTTAACCCCTTCAGCACCATGACGCCTTTTAACCCCTTCAGCACCATGACGCCTTTTAACCCCTTCAGCACCATGACGCCTTTTAACCCCTTCAGCACCATGACGCCTTTTAACAACCCTTCAGCACCATGACGCCTTTTAACCCCTTCAGCACCATGACGCCTTTAACCCCTTCAGCACCATGACGCCTTTAACCCCTTCAGCACCATGACGCCTTTTAACCCCTTCAGCACCATGACGCCTTTTAACCCCTTCAGCACCATGACGCCTTTTAACCCCTTCAGCACCATGACGCCTTTTAACCCCTTCAGCACCATGACGCCTTTTAACCCCTTCAGCACCATGACGCCTTTTAACCCCTTCAGCACCATGACGCCTTTTAACCCCTTCAGCACCATGACGCCTTTTAACCCCTTCAGCACCATGACGCCTTCTTACATTTGATTCTGGCTAAAATTAGACGATTTGATGCAGTTTAAGGGGGGTCGCTGGCTTTCTTTCTCTCTTTTTCTGGCTTGTATCCATTTGGCCCCATTCAGCCTACTGTTTTAAGACGTTTATCCCCATTCAGGTGTCATTTTTTTAGTGCTAAGCGGTAGCGAGCCAACATATTTTTAAAATGTTTTTGACAGCAGGCTAAATTTGTAATGTTTTCGTCTCCAGCGAAGCCGGAGTTCTTCATATAATGCTGGCTCGCTTTCGCTCGCCAGGAACAAATCGACACCTAGATGGGGATAAACGTCTTAAAATAGTTGGCTGAATGGGGCCGAATGGATACAAGCCAGAGAAAGAGAGAAATAAAAATAAAGCAGGTCGCCCCCCTTAAGGGGAGATCTCCACTTGAGGGATTTTTTTCTTGACCCCTTTCTCCCTCATGTTTAGCCCCATTGCTTTTAATATTATAAAACGTTTGCCCCATTAGTTTAGCGATTTTAAGAACTTTCACCCCATATTAAGACCTTTCGTGCAATTCAGGTGTCGATTTTATCCTGGCGAGCGATAGCGAGCCTGTAATTTAAGAGGAACCGGCCTTCGGCCAGGACATTTTTCTACCGAAAAATGTACAAATTTATCTTGAAAGGGACTCAAGTGGATGTAATTTTAAGCTTGATGGAGGTCTAGGGAACAAACTAAATACCTCCCCTTAAGAAGAACCTATGTTATCCAGAGATCGTGTTTACCCCTTTGAGTCCTAGAGGTAGATTATAAGCTAAAGAAAAGTGTATAATGGGAACCTGAATATGTGATCAACATTTCGTCATCGTGCTGAAGGGGTTAAATTTGTGCGTACCGGTGACGTCTTTTGATTTCATTCTAGCTGTCATTAGACGATTTTGTGCTGCTTAAGAAGTATCTGTGATAGTTAAAGGTGTATTTGAGAGTTGAAAGTTATTTAATTGTTAGAGGTCCTACTTAAGCTGAATAAACTCGTCTAATAGTGGTGAAACACAAGTTAAAAGAACGTCACTTTTACTAAAGGGATTAAGAGGGGGGGGGTTAGTTTGGTCCCTAGATATCCTTCAAGCTTAAGATTACACCCCCTTGAGCCCCTTGAAAGATAAATTTGTAAATTTTTCGGTAGAAAAATGTCCCGGCTGACAGCCGGTTCCTCTTAAATTACAGGCTCGCTATCGCTCGCCAGGATAAAATCGACACCTAAATGGCATGAAAGGTCTTAAAATGGACAGCAATGGGTTGAAAGTTCTTAAAATCGTCAAAATAATGGGGCAAACGTCTTAAAATTAGAAAAACAATGAGGCTAAACATGAGGGAGAAAGGAGTCAAGAAAAAAATCCCTCAAGTGGAAATCTCCCCTTAAGTGGGAAGGGTTTATTATTTGGTCGTTTATTTCATATATTTATTATTATTTTTTTTTTTAGTTTCCTCCCTCGACCTCCATCAAACATAAAAAAAAACATCCGTTAGATCCGCCTTCTAGATAAATTTGTACATTTTTCGGTATAACATTTTCCTGCAATTGTATCATCGTTCGCCAGGGAAAAATCGACACCTAACTAGAGCAAAAGGTCTTAATTTTGACAAAGAAAAGGGGCGAAAGTTCTAATAATCGACAAACTAATGGGGCAAACATTTTAAAATCTGAAAATTAATGGGGCTAAATTATTATTATTATTTTTATAGTTATTAACTAATTTTTCCGTGTTATCATTATTATTATTTTACCAGGTGGATAAATGAGGGTGCAGGCGTGAATGGCAGTAGAGGTGGATATCGTTCCCGGTGATTACTGACCATATGTGGGCGGTGGTGTGGGCGGGGGTAGCGAACGACCATAGTGGGAGATAATGGGTGTGGGGGGGGGGGAGAGGGGGCGGGGCTAGGTGGGTGGGAGAGGGGAGTGTGTGGGTGGGTGTGGAGGAGAGTGGGGTATAGGTGGTGGTGGAGGGGGAGAGTGGTGGGTGGGGGTGGAGGGGGATGAGTGGTGGGTGGGAGATGGAGGAGAGTCATGGGTGGGGGTGGAAGAGAGTGGTGGGTGGAGGTGGTGGGTGGAGGAGAGTGGTGGGTGAAGGAGAGTTGTGGGTGTAGGTGGGGGTGGAGGAGAGTGGTGGGTGGGGGTGGGGGTGGAGGAGAGTTGTGGATGTAGGTTGGGTGAATGGAAAGTGGTGGGTGGGGGTGGTGGTAGAGGAGAGTGGTGGGGGTGGAGGAGAGTTGTGGGTGTTGGTGGGGGTGGAGGAGAGTGGTGGGGGTGAAAGGAGAGTGGGGTGGGTGTAGTGGGGGTGAAAGGAGAGTGGTGGGTGTGGGTGGGGGCGAAAGGAGAGTGGTGGGTGGGGGTGGAGGAGAGTTGTGAGTGGTGGAGGTGGAGGAGAATAGTGGGCGGGAGGTGAAGGTGGGGTAGAGTAGAGTGGTGGGTGGGGGTGGAGGAGAGGTGGTGGGTGTGGTGGGGGGAGAGTTGTGGTGGGAGAGTGGTGGATGGGGGGAGGGGGGAGGAGAGTGGTGGGGGTGGAGAAAAGTTGTGAGAGGTGGAGAAGAGTTGTAAGTGGATAGAGGTGGAGGTAGGTGTAAGTGGATAAGTGGAGGTTGGTGTTGGATGAGGTAGATGTAAGTGGATAGAGGTGGAGGTAGGTGAAAGTGGATAGAGGTGGAGGTAGGTGTACGTGGATAGAGGTGGAGGAAGGTGTAAGTGGATAAGAGGTGAGGTAGGTGAAGTGGATAGAGGTGGGGTAGGTGTGGATAGAGGTGGAGGTAGGTGTAAGTGGATAGAGGTGGAGGTAGGTGTAAGTGGATAGAGGTGGAGGTAGGTGTAAGTGGATAGAGGTGGAGGTAGGTGTAAGTGGATAGAGGTGGAGGTAGGTGTAAGTGGATAGAGGTGGAGGTAGGTGTAAACATCAAGATTATGTTGGGTGGTTTAAGTAGTGGTATGTGTATGTGTGTGTGTGTGTGTGTGTGTGAGAAAGAGAGAGTGAGTGAGTGAGTGTGAGAGAGAGAGAGTGTGTGTGTGTGTGTGAGAAAGAGAGAGTGAGTGAGTGAGTGTGAGAGAGAGAGAGAGAGTGTGTGTGTGTGTGTGTGTGAGAAAGAGAGTGAGTGAGTGAGTGTGAGAGAGAGAGAGAGTGTGTGTGTGTGTGTGTGAGAAAGAGAGAGTGAGTGAGTGTGTGAGAGAGAGAGAGAGTGTGAGTAAGTGTGTGTGTGTGTGAGAGAGAGAGAGTGAGTGAGTGAGTGTGAGAGAGAGAGAGAGTGTGTGTTGTGTGATAGAGAGAGAGAGTGAGTGAGTGAGTGTGAGAGAGAGTGTGTGTGTGTGTGGAGAAAGAGAGAGTGAGTGAGTGAGTGTGAGAAGAGAGAGAGTGTGTGTGTGTGTGTGTTTGTGTGTGAGAGCGAGTGAGTGAGTGTGAGAGAGAGAGAGAGTGTGTGTGTGTGTGTGTGTGAGAAGAGGTGAGTGAGTGAGTGTGAGAGAGAGAGGTGTGTGGTGTTAAGAGAGGGGAGTGAGTGGGCGAGAGTTGTGTGCGTGTGAGAAAGAGAGAGTGAGGGAGTGTGTGAGAGAGAGAGAGAGAGTGTGTGTGTGTGTGTGTGAGAATGAGAGAGTGAGTGAGTGAGAGAGAGAGAGAGAGTGAGTGTGTGTGTAGCGCCGTGGGATGCAGTTACCGCCCTACTGTCACTCATCTCCCGTTTTTTATTACCCCCCAACATTCCCCCCCCCCCCCCCCGTCCCCTCCACCCCCGCTCTTCTTGTTGCTCAGTACAGTACCGTTGTTAACCCTTTCACGCACATATGACGCAGAGGTTGCCAGATTAGCAATAAGAAATCGAGTTCTCTCAATCTCATAATTACCTTTCCAAAATTAGTTTTCTGCCCACAGCTAACTCAAAGACAACTGCAGAGGTTGAAGTAACTAAACTAAAGGTTTTCAAACACCCTTGATGGTCACAAAGGATTTTAAGTATCCCAGAAAGGGCGCAAATCGCGTCCTGTGTGTGAGAGGGTTAAGTAAGGCCGTGATCACACCACAGCTTATTCCCTCAATTGTTATCCACAACTTGTGATTTAAGGGGCGATGGACGTATTTAAGGGGCGATGGACGTATTTAAGGGGCGATGGACGTATTTAAGGGGCGATGGACGGATTTAAGGGGCGATGGACGGATTTAAGGGACGATGGACGTATTTAAGGGGCGATGGACGTATTTAAGGGGCGATGGACGGATTTAAGGGGCGATGGACGTATTTAAGGGGCGATGGATGTATTTATAGAAAAATGCCTCCGGCGAAGCCGAATTTCTCCCTAAAATGCTGGCTCGCTATCGCTCGCCAGGAAAAAAAATCGACATTTGGATGGGGATAAATGTCTTAAAACAGTAGGCTAAACGGGGCCGAATGGATAAAACCAAGAAAGAGAGAAAAAACAGGTCACCCCCCTTAACCCGAGCGTCCTTTTCTGGCCAATAAAACTACAAATTTTTTACTGGCCATATTTTCCCGGCATCTGATTCTCGTGCCATATTCAGACTAATTTCCTCTGATATCGGCAACTAGACTGAAGGTAGCATGCGGAGGGAGATGGGTCGCTTTTCTGGTCCCCTTTCTTCCTCATGTTTAGCCCCATTAGTTTTCAGATTTTATGACGTTCGGCGCATTAGTTAGGCGATTTTAAGACTTTTCGCCCCATTTCTTTGTCAATATTCAGACTTTTCGACCCATTTCTTTGTCAATATTCAGACTTTTCGTGTCATTTAGGTGTCGATTTTTACTTTACGAGCGATAGCGAGCCTGTAACATACAATGAATAGGTCTTCGACCAGGATAGTATTATATCGAAAAATTTACACATTTAGCTTGAAGGGGGTCTGCAGGGTGGGTATTTTTTCTAGTTTGAAGGAAGTCTGGGAAGGGGTTTTAGTTAGCCTAGGGGACAAGTCTGGGAAGGCGTTTTAGTTAACCTAGGGGACAAGTCTGGGAAGGGGTTTTAGTTAGCCTAGGGGACAAGTCTGGGAAGGGGTTATAGTTAGCCTAGGGGACAAGTCTGGGAAGGGGTTATAGTTAGCCTAGGGGACAAGTCTGGGAAGGCGTTTTAGTTAGCCTAGGGGACAAGTCTGGGAAGGGGTTTTAGTTAGCCTAGGGGACAAGTCTGGGAAGGGGTTTTAGTTAGCCTAGGGTACAAGTCTGGGAAGGCGTTTTAGTTAGCCTAGGGGACAAGTCTGGGAAGGCGTTTTAGTTAGCCTAGGGTACAAGTCTGGGAAGGGGTTTTAGTTAGCCTAGGGGACAAGTCTGGGAAGGCGTTTTAGTTAGCCTAGGGGACAAGTCTGGGAAGGCGTTTTAGTTAGCCTAGGGGACAAGTCTGGGAAGGGGTTTTAGTTAGCCTAGGGGACAAGTCTGGGAAGGGGTTTTAGTTAGCCTAGGGGACAAGTCTGGGAAGGGGTTTTAGTTAGCCTAGGGGACAAGTCTGGGAAGGCGTTTTAGTTAGCCTAGGGGACAAGTCTGGGAAGGCGTTTTAGTTAGCCTAGGGGACAAACTAAAATACATGGCTTGATAATGACAAAGGCAAGCTAAACCTTCAATAATAACTAATAGAAATATCAAAATAACCCCCAAGATGTCGGACCATATATAATGTTAAGAGGATTAATTCTTGTAAAACTTTATCTCACAAGATACCAAACCTCTCTTAAATTATAGGCTCGCTATCGCTCGCCAGGACGAACTTGATACCTAAATGACACGAACAGTCTTAATAGGACAACACATAGGGCGAAAGGTCTTATAATCGCCAAACTAATAAAACAAAAAATAATAATAAATATAATAATAATAATAATCATCATCTTAAGGGGAGATTTCCACTTGAGGGACTTTTTTCTTGACCCCATTCTCCCTCATGTCTAGCCCCATTGCTTTTGAGATTTTAAGACGTTTGCCCCATTAGTTTGGTGATTTTTAAGAATTTCCGCCCCCATTCTGTCAATTTTAAGACCTTTCGTGCCATTTAGGTGTCGATTTTATCCTGGCGAGCGATAGCGAGCCTGTAATTTAAGAGGAATCGGCCTTCGGCCGGGACATTTTTCTACCGAAAAATGTACATATTTATCTTGAAAGGGGGTCAAGGGGGTGAAATTTTAAGATTGCTGGAGGAGTAGGAAACAAACTAGAAACCTCCCCTTAACCTTTAATTAACTTTCTCATGTTTTGGGTTATTTTGAACATAGTGAACGCGATTTTATTTATTTGTTATATAAACTGTATAGTGTATACACTTTAAAACACACACACACACACACACTCTATCTATCTTTATTTAGTAATGTATCTCTCCCTCTGTCTATCTCTCTCTCCCCCCCCCATCTCTCTCTCTCTCTAGTAATGTATCTCTCTCTCTCTCTGTCTATCTCTCTTCCCTCCCCTCTCTCCTCTCTCTCTCTCTCTCTCTCTATTTAGTAATGTATCTCTCCCGCTCTCTCTCTCTCTCTCTCTCTCTCTCTCTCTCTCTCTCTCTCTCTCTCTCTCTCTCTCTCTCTCTCTATTTAGTAATGTATCCCTCCCGCTCTCTCTCTCTCTCCTTTTTTTTTTCGTAATGAGAGAAAGCGATTACTGGCTACGTAGGTATGACCCAAAACCCCACGTTAGCATACAAGCCACAAATACCATGGTTCATCCGTAGTTATTTATACGGTAGGGGGGGGGTTAGCTGTCGTATTAATAAGGTGGGGGATATACGGTAGGGGGGGGGGGGTAGTATTAATAAGGTGGGGGGATATACGGTATGGGGGGGGGTAGCTGTCGTATTAATAAGGTGGGGGGATATACGGTAGGGGGGGGTAGCTGTCGTATTATAAGGTGGGGGAGGGGTAGCTGTCGTATTATAAGGTGGGGGGATATACGGTAGGGGGGGGGGGGTAGTATTAATAAGGTGGGGGGATATACGGTAGGGGGGGGGGGGTAGCTGTCGTATTAATAAGGTGGGGGGATATACGGTAGGGGGGGGGTAGCTGTCGTATTAATAAGGTGGGGGATATACGGTAGGGGGGGGGGAGGGGTAGCTGTCGTATTAATAAGGTGGGGGATATACGGTAGGGGGGGGGGGAGGGGTAGTATTAAATAAGGTGGGGGATATACGGTAGGGGGGGAGGGGGTATGGTATTCCTAAGTTGGGGGATATACGGTAGGGGGGGGGGAGGGGTATCGGTCGTATTAATAAGGTGGGGGATATACGGTAGGGGGGGGGAGGGGTAGTATTAATAAGTGGGGGTATACGGTAGGGGGGGTGGAGGGGTAGTATTAATGGTGGGGATATACGTTAGGGGGGGGGAGGGGTAGTATTAATACTTGTTGGGGGATATACGTAGGGGGGGGTAGCTGTCGTATTAATAAGGTGGGGGATATACGGTAGGGGGGGGGGGTAGTATTAATAAGGTGGGGGGATAACGGGAGGGGGGGGAGGGTAGTATTAATAAGGTGGGGGTATATACGGTAGGGAGGGGGAGGGTAGTATTAATAAGGTGGGGGATATTACTGTAGGGGGGGGGGAGGGGTAGTATTAATAAGGTGGGGGGATATACGGTAGGGAGGGGGGGAGGGGTAATATTAATAAGGGTCTGGGGGATATACGGTATGGTGGGGAGGTTTAGTATTAATAAGGTGGGGGGATATACGGTAGGGGGGGGGGGGGGTAGTATTAATAAGGTGGGGGATATAACGGTAGGGGGGGGGTGTGTTCAGCTGGTCGTATAATAAGGTGGGGGATATCACGGTAGGGGGGGGAGGGGGTTCTTATCGAGGAACGTCTTTGTTGCAATCGCTGCTAGTATTAATAAGGTGGGGGGATATACTGTAGGTGGGGGGGTGGGTGTAGGGTAGGTTAGTCGCATTCGGTAAGGTTGGGGGATATACGGTAGGGAGGGGGGAGGGGTAGTCTTAATTCAAGGTGTGGGTTATTCCCTTTCCCCGGGGATTTGGCGTGGTAGCGTCTGTCTTCCCGTGGGGGATATTACGGTAGGGGGTGGGGGAAGTGAGTATTAATACTACGTGGGGTTTGCTACTACTTTATGGTAGGGGGGGGGCGATGCTGTTAGTATTTAATAAGTGGGGGGGTATATACGGTAGGGGGGTGGAGGGGTAGCGTAGTATTAATAAGGTGGGGGATATACGGTCGGGAGGGTGGGGAGGGGTCGTAGTATTAATAAGGTTTGGGGATATACGGTAGGGAGTGGTGAGTGGGTATTATTAATAAGGTATGGGTGATATACGGTAAGGGGGGTGGAGGGGTAGTATTATAATAAGGTGGGGGATATCACGTGTATGGGGTGGGGGGAGGGGTTACTATTATAATAAAGTGGGGGATATCACGGTAAGGGGGGGGGGGGAGGGGTAGTATTAATAAGGTTGGAATATACCGGTAGGGAGCTTGGGGAGGGTAGTATTAATAAGGGTGGGGATAACGTAGGGAGGGGGTATGGTAGTATAATAAGGTGGGGGGATATAACGGTAGGGGGGGGTGAGGGGTAGTATGTCCTAATCGATGGGGGATATCCGGTCACGGGGGGGGGGAGGGGGAGTGGTAGTATTATCAAGTGATATACGGAAGGGGGGGGTAGTGGGGGATAGACGGTAGGGGGGCAGGGGTATTCCTTAATAAGGTGTGTGATATACGTTAGTGTGTGGTGGGAGGTAGTCTACTAAGGTGGGGGATATCCGGTAGGGATGGGTGGGGGCTGGGTATAGTCTATACTAAGATGGGGATCATCCTAAGTTAAGGTGGGGGGGAGGGGTTGCTGTCGATATTTAATAAGGTGGGGGGAAATAGCGTAAATGGGGGGGGGGGGGGTAGCTTTCGTATTAATATTTGTGATATACTGAAGGGGGGGGGGGTTTTAGTATTAATTCCCAGGTGGGGGGATATACGGTAGGTTTTTTCTGGTCCCACTTGCTTGCTTTGCCCGTGCCCTCGTTTCTGTCTCCCTGTCCATGAGTTATGAGATTTTAAGACATTCGCTCCATTACTTTGGTGATTTTAAGATCGTTCGCCCCATTGTTTTGTCAATATTAAGACCTTTTGTGCCATTTAGGGGTAATTTTTTTACCTGGCGAGCGTTAGCGAGCCTGTAATTTAGGAGGAATCGGCCTTCGGCCGGGACATTTTTCTACCAGAAAATGTACAATTTTATCTCGAAGGTGGGTCTGGTGTTTCTTGTAAGCTTGATGGAGGTCTAGCGAGGAAACAACAGATACCGTAACTAAATGAGTACAATACTAGACCAAAAAATAAACCCATCCCGCCATAAACAGGTGGGAGGGCTGTGTCAATCATTATCGAATCAGGTACAGTCACTCATAACAATTCGGGGACCTCACCTATTTCCAATTATTATGAAAGCATATCTCTGGAAACGAAATGATGAATATAATTTGTCTATGCACCAACTACAACACTGTATATACGATTCATTGAAAAGCAAGTTCCACCCCCCCCCCCTCGCCCCCCCCCCCCCAAAAAAAAATAAAAAAAAAATAAAAAAAAAATATATATATATATATATATATATATATATATGACAATTAAGTAAATATAAATAAATAATGGTTAATAGACGAAGTGAGTTAAGGGGAGATCTCCACTTGAGGGATTTTTTCTTGACCCCGTTTTCCCTCATGTTTAGCCCCATTCAATTCAGTGCAATTCAGGTGTCGATTTTATCCTGGCGAGCGATAGCGAGCCTGTAATTTAAGAGGAACCGGCCTTTGGCCCGGTACATATTTTCTAACCGAAAAAGAATGTACAATTTTATCTTGAAAGGGGGTCAAGGGGGTGTAATTTTAAGCTTGATGGAGGTCTAGGGAATAAACTAAATACCTCCCCTTAAGCGAAGTGGTTGAGGCGAAGTGACTGAGGCGAAGTGGTGACGAGGCGAAGTGACCATGACCCGGACACCCCCTGAAGGCCCTTGAACACAAAGACGTTCCTCCTCACGTTCCTCCTCCCCCTCCTCCTCCTCCTCCCCCCCTCCTCCTCCTCCTCCTCCTCCTCCTCCCCCTCCAACTTTCCCCCATCCTCCTCCTTCCATCCTCGGCATAGCTCCTAAAATGAACATTTTGCATCAAAGTGTTTTCAACGTCCGGAAGAATCACTACCGGGTAACCGTACCTACCCCTACGAATTCAATCGAAATGGCACGGAGCTCGAAAACGCTTTTACGATTTAAATGAAGACGATATCGTCCTCCTTGTTCGCAATCACAAGTTGAAAGTATAATAAAACCCCCGAGGACCTGATAAACAAAATAATCCCCCAAGGAATTCCTAAAAGAAGCAAAACAGATCCAAAAACCACGAATTATTAACCCCACTCGCAAAATCTTTTCAACAAATCATTGAATGTTTGGGATAGTTCCAAACGAATGTAAACTATCTACACAGTGACCACCCAGTATACAAAAAAGGAAATAAGTCCTTGCTCGGAACCGGCAATTATCGACCAATTATGGCTTAAACATCGGTAACGGGCAAATTAATGGCAAACCATTATAAGGGACAAAAATAGTAAAACATGTTGGAAGAAAATAGGATTGAAAAATAATAAAAGATTCTGCAGCAGGGCTGTTTTAGGAAAATGCACACGTTCATGCTTAACAAACTTAACTCCGACGTGTCTCTTCAATGATTTTTACAAATCATTGATAAGGATAGAGCAGTTTGATATAATATATCCTCGATTTTCAGAAAGCTTTCGGGGGGATACACGTACCCCACCACAATAGACTAATTTGATCAAAATAAAAGCTCATGGCATAGACGTAAAAGACTCTGAAAATGGGCTTCGAAAATTGGCTTCTCAGACCGTAAACAACGAGTTTGTCAATAAATGGTGAAGAATCGGATTGGTGCAAAGTAACAATAATAGTGGCGTTTCCCCCCCCAGGGTTCGGTAATTTAAAAGGCCCCTATTCGTTTTATAAATTTACATAAACGACTTAGGACGAAGGAATTACAATAGCAAAATTTCGAAATTTGCTGAAACGATACAAAAATTACTAATAAAAGTAACCCTCAAACAGTACATTGGCAAAAACATACCAGGTGACATAGACACTATTAGAAAACTGGGCAGAAAAATGGCAAATGAAATTCAAACATAGAAAAATGCAAAGTATTACACCATCGGTAGTAACAACGCTAAAAAAGCTATTTTACTTCAATGAACAACATGTCAACTATCCCAAATACAAATAATGACAAGGATCTGGGAGTTATATATCAAGTGACCATGAAGACCGAGTAAACAGTGGTAACAGCTAGGTAATAAAAACTGGCTAATAAATTTGGGTTTGTTTTCAATCGGCAGAACATTCAAATTCAAATCAGAAAAAATCATATCTTACTCATATTCCAACTCATTGTAGTGCGTCCCCATCTTCGCTACTTGCGTGCAATTCTGGTCACCCGTACTACCGAAAAGGACATAAAATAAACTTGAAAAGGTTGCAGACGCAGAGTCCAACTAAAATGATACATAGATTGCGTCTTTTATTTTTTCTAATAAATTTTATTTATATTTTATTATGGTTTATTTTTTACCGTACCGAAGAGGACAAAGATACATGGCCGCATTAAAAAAGAAAAACCTAAATTTGTTTTAGGCTTAACAAAGCGCAGAATGAGAGGTGACCTAATCGAGTTGTTCAAGAGAACTCTTCAAGGGATTCAGCAACCTAAATGTAAGCGAAGTATTTTACGTTACAATCAAGCAAAGGACACGAGAAACAATGGTTATAAGATTAATAGGCAATCGGTTTCCTTCTCACGAGGCGAAGCATTCTTTTCTTCTTCAAACCGCGTTTGGTTGAATAGATTGGAACAGACTACCCCCGAACTTGTGTAAACTGTAATAACAACCTGTCGCCACATTTAAGAACCATCTTGGATAAACACGGATGGCAAATTAAACCCCCGATTAACACAGTTTCTTTCAGAATAACGCGCAACGAAAATGTCAACCGCATACCGCAATGTGGGTTCATATTGATGTTTCATACTCCTGTTCCACCTTCAGAATTGTAGTAACCGTGAGAGTTAGCTTAGATTACCCAATCAACTTTCTTTTTTTTCCCACCCCCCTTCCCCCCCTGCCCCCCTCTCAGCTGTCCTGTTCGAATTCCCGTGTCAGTTTTTCAAAAATACTGCATGGTATTTTTTCCTATCTGTTTCCATGCCAGCATTAGCTGGAGGGAGTTGGTGGGTGGTAGGAGCCCTTCTTCCTCTTTTGCTACCTCCTTTTCTCTCACCTCGTAGTCAGTAGATTAGTAGTTTTAGAGATAGCCCAACATGGCCCCCGTAAGGACCAATAGGTCTGTTGCAGTTTGTTCTCCTTTGTAGTCCTTTGTAGTATTCCTCCTCAACGGTTCCTCCCCCTCCTCCCTCCTCACGTTCCTCCGCTCTCCTCCCCCTCCATCTCCTCCCCTCCTCCCTCCTCCTTGAAGAGTTCTGTGGAAGAGTCCCAAACCACAGAAAGCCTCCCCTGCCCCTCCTCACTCCTCCTCCTGCCTCACCTCCCCCTGACCAACTCCCTCCTCCTCACCAGGGTCGAACGTCCTCGCATGTCAGAGGAACTAATGGCCTGCTCCAGCGTTACATTCAATAATCATTTCAGCATTCTTCCCAAGATCGATGCAGAGACCGGTTTCTACGATAAGGCGTTCAGTACTACTAGACTTAAATCCCTCTGCTCACAGGAAGATGTCGAATATCTCAATCTCGGGGACCATTTCTACACATCAACACATTCTCTGTCATGATGATGGTTGCCAGATTTGAGATTTCATTCGGAGGAGCCCGCCTAGGCAGACTCCTTCCCATGATGCCGTCTGCACTTTCCAGATCAAAAAACGACAACCGTAGCAGGGGCAGTAGCACCGAACATAAACGACCCCCATATCAAATGTAAACTCTATCCAAATCTATCACGAGAGCCTGCTACGTTAATAGCAACGTCAGGCTTACCACGCACCATAATTCCGAAGACCTGGAAGCACTTGCATGTATGGAGGAATGTGATTATAATCGGTGGTTTTCAGAATCTTGGGATCAACAAACAACGGAAAAGCGTGATTTTTTTTTTTTGGCGGAATACGCATTACCAAGTTATTACTTTCCCTCCAGGCTTGCGAAAGAGTCCCAAAGAATGGGAGGTGGGGTGCTGCTATATGTTAAAATTAATCTTACACCCAATCGAGGTAAACCAAGACCTGCCATAAAATAATATTGATTACTAGTTACGTTCAACATAAATAATCAAGCAAGCAAGATAATAAATTGGCCTAATTATATCGAAAAAAAACCGCTGATTCCTGCCACAATCACCCCGATACTGACGAGAACTCTATGATCAAATAGCCGAAATAAGTTGTCAGAAGAAGCAGTAATATTTGGCGAATTCAATCTGCCTGTCACAACATGGGGCGAACCACTAAATGCTCAGGCGGGACATGATCTATATGCTAATCTTCAGGAAAGTGCCCTTTATCAACACGTAGAACACCCAACGAGGGGAAATAACATTCTGGATATTATTCTAACGACAAATGAAAGACTGGTAAATAGCGTTAAAATCGGACCGGAATTTAGCTCTAGTGACCATAGGATAGTGTCCTTTAACATTAAAGTAAATAATGACAAAGAAAACGTGAGCACGGAAAAAGTACCAGATTATCGAAGGGCCGACTTTAACAAACTTAGAAGGCATCTTGCCAATACTGACTGGAGTGAAATGACCGAAACTCATGATGTAAATCGATTATGGAACATATTATCTAATAACCTAAACAAAGCAATAAATACAAGCATCCCTCTACGAAAACCGGCGCCCAGCAGGCAAATATAAGCCAAAATGGTGGAATAATGAAATAAAAAACATCCTCTTAGTAAAAAAGCAGGCATACCAAAAATATAAGGCAACTCAAAATAATAGCGATAAATTAGAACACGATAGACTGCGTCGAACAACCAAAAATCTCATCAAAGAAAGTAAGAAGAATCTGGAACTTCATATTCCCAGCTGCAGCAGGTCCAATCCGAAAGAATTTTACAGCTATATAAGAAACAGAAAAACGGTAACTTCAACAATAGGCCCACTTGGTGCGGAAAATGGAGATCATACAGATAACAAAGTACAAATGGCGAATATCCTAAATAACTATTTTGCATCAGTTTTCACGTCGGAAGATACTACCGGTAACCGACCTACCCCTACGAATCAATCAAATGGCACTGAGCTCGAAAACTTTACGATTTATGAAGACGATATCCTGTTCGCAATCAACAATTTGAAAGTTAAATAAAACCCCAGGCCCTGATAAAATATCCCCAAGTATCCTAAAAGAAGCAAAACACGAATTATTAAACCCACTCGCAAATCTGTTCAACAAATCATTGAATGTTGGGATAGTTCCAAACGAATGTAAACTAGCTAACGTGACACCCATATACAAAAAAGGAAATAAGTCCTCTCCCGGCATATATCGACCAATTAGCTTAACATCGGTACGGGCAAATTAATGGAAACCATTATAAGGGACAAAATAGTAAAACATTTGGAAGAAAATAATTTAATAAAAGATTCTCAG
This sequence comes from Paralithodes platypus, assembly GCA_032716605.1. Lineage (NCBI taxonomy): Eukaryota > Metazoa > Arthropoda > Malacostraca > Decapoda > Lithodidae > Paralithodes > Paralithodes platypus. The sequence continues at coordinate 902,450 of CM064531.1, forward strand.
CACGGTTTTAGAAATAAACGTTCATGCTTAACAAACTTACTCGACTTCTTCAATGATGTTTACAAATCATATGATAAGGATGAGCATTGATATAATATATCTCGAGTTTCAGAAAGCTTTCGATACCGTACCCCACAAGAGACTAATTGACAAAATAAAAGCTCATGGCATAACAGGAAAAACTCTGAAATGGCTCGAAAATTGGCTCTCAGACCGTAAACAACGAGTTGTAATAAATGGTGAAGAATCGGATTGGTGCAAAGTAAATAGTGGCGTTCCCCAGGGTTCGGTTTTAGGCCCTATTCTTTTTATAATTTACATAAACGACTTAGACGAAGGAATAGAATGCAAAATTTCGAAATTTGCTGACGATACAAAAATTACTAATAAAGTAACCTCAACAGTACATTGGCAAAAACTACAAGGTGACCTAGACACTTTAGAAAACTGGGCAGAAAAATGGCAAATGAAATTCAACATAGAAAAATGCAAAGTATTACACATCGGTAGTAACAACGCTAAAAAAGATTACTCAATGAACAACATTCAACTATCAAATACAAATAATGAAAAGGATCTGGGAGTTATAATATCAAGTGACCTGAAGCCGAGTAAACTGTACAGAGGTAATAAAAACTGCTAATAAATTGGTGGGTTTCATCGGCAGAACATTCAAATTCAAATCAGAAAAATCATACTTACTCTATTCAACTCATTGGTGCTTCCCCTTATCGAATACTGCGTGCAATTCTGGTCACCGTACTACCAAAAGGACATAAATAAACTTGAAAGGGTGCAACGCAGAGTCACTAAAATGATACCTAGATTGCGTAATAAACCGTACGAAGAGCGCTTAAAAGAACTAAATTTGTTTAGCTTAACAAAGCGCAGAATGAGAGGTGACCTAATAGAGGTGTTCAAAATCTTCAAGGGATTCATCAACCTAAATGTAAGCGAATTATTTACGATCAATCAAGCAAACACGAGAAACAATGGTTATAAGATTATAGGCAAGCGTTTTCATTCTCACGAGGCGAAGCATTTCTTCTTCAACCGCGTTGTGAATAATTGGAACAGACTACCCTCGAACATTGTAAACTGTAATACTGTCGAAATCCATTTAAGAACCATCTGGATAAACACATGGCAAATAACCCCCGATTAACACAGTTTCTTTCAGAATAACGCGCAACGAAATGTCAACGCATACCGCAATGTATATGGATTTTCATACATCTGTTCCCTTTCAGAATTGTAGTAAATAGAGTTAGCTTAGATTACAAATCAACTTCTTTTTTCTCCCTGTCCTGTTCGAATTTCCGTGTCAGTTTTTCAATACTGCATGGTATTTTTCCTATCTGTTTCCATGCCAGCATTAGCTGGAGGGAGTGGTGGGTGGGGAGGAGCCTTCTTCTTTGCTATCCTTTTCTCTACCTCGTAGTCAGTAGATTGGTAGTTTTAGATATCCAAACTGCCCCGTAAGGACCAATAGGTCTGTTGCAGTTTGTTCTCCTTTGTATTCCTTTGTATTCCTCCTCCTCCTCCTCCTCCTCCTCCTCCTCCTCCTCCTAGCTCCATTTTCCCTCACTCTTTTTCCTAATGCCGTAATTTTTTCTCCTTCAGACTCCTCTCAATCTATCTCTATATCTATCTATCCTGTATATCTATCTATCTATCTATATATCTATCGATTATATCTTGTTTAATCTTTAATAGGTACGGTGTATTTGTATCTATCCCCTAAATCTCATTTGTTATATATATATATATATATATATATATATATATATATATATATAGTTATGAGTACTTCAGCAGTAGATTTTGGGCACTTAAACCTCCATATCAAAAGGAAAAGAATTGACAGGGCGCCAGGCAACATCTTTATTTTTCAAATTTTCGGCTAACCTTAAGCCATCATCAGGAACAACATTCCCTAAAAATAAGTAATATACTATTAGAACAACGCAATTTGTAAACAATAGGGTAATGATTATCGAATCTATAAAAGGTTAAACTTACTAAATACAAACAATCCTATATTAATGTCTCACTATATATAAAATTAAAATTCCATACGCTAACCATGTAAAACCAGTGAAGATACCGAAAAGCAAAATAAAGACCATCACAATTGAACTATAACACATATTTTAACCTTTGAATACAAACATTGTTTCCATAAATTCAAAACAAAGTCACAACACAGGCTAATACCATACAACGGATCAAGAAACGATCTCATTGTTAGATACATTGGGAGATCGTTTCTTGATCTAGTACATACCTGTCTTTCTATGGATTACTACTCAAATTATATGCCAATCATTCTCTCTCTCTCTCTCTCTCTCCCTGCAAGTATATAATTAGGTTCCACCACAACACACACACTCACACTATCTCTCTCTCTCTCTCTCTCTCTCTCTCTCTCTCTCTCTCTCTCTCTCTCTCTCTCTCTCTCTCTCTCTCTCTCTCTCTCTCTCTCTCTCTCTCTCTCTCTCTCTCTCCTGCAAGTATATACTAAGGCTCCACCACACCTCACCCTCGGGAAACACAATTGGGTCAGGAAGCGTTACAAGGGGTTACAAGGAATAGTTCGTAGCTCAAAGACCTTGCGGCCCTTTCCAAGGAGCTACTCGTGGTGTAGAAGGAGAGTCTGTAGAGGGCAGTACTGTGGAAGTGATAGGCCTAGTTAGGTTAGGTTAGGTTAAGTTAGGTTAGGTTAGGTTTTTAGGTATTGGTTAGGGTTAGGTTCGGTTCGGGTCGGTTATTTCAGTTCAGTTCAGTTCAGTTCGGTTCGGTTCGGTCTTCGGTAGGGTAGGTTAGGTTAGGAGGGTAGGTAGGTTTTAGGTTCGGTTTCGGTTCGTTCGTTCGGTTCGGTCGGTTCGGTTAGTAGGTTAGGAGTAGGTTGTAGTTTATTTCGGTTCGGTTTCGGTTCGGTTCGTTCGGTTCGGTGCGGTTCGGTTAGGTTCAATAGGTTGTTTAGGTTAGGTTAGGTTAGGTTTACGTTTATGATCGGTTAGGTTAGGTTAGGGTAGGTTAGGTTAGGTTAGGTTAGGTTAGGTTAGGTTAGTCGGTATATGTGTGATATAATCCGCCCTCCTGCCTTCAATAATAACTAGTTAAGAGTTAGCCAGATTACCTAAGTTAGCCTTGACTGAATACACTGTACTAAGTAAACCGGGAAGACAAGTTTAGATGTGTCTCTGAACTCGGTATAGTGATAGGGTAAGTGTATTATCGCACTTGAAGAGAAATACTGAATTTTTCTTAACTGTCTTCATAGCGTAATGCGTAGTGCGCGGAATTTCGATGTAAAATGTGATTATTTATTTCATTAATTGAGTTTCGGTGTAAAAAAAAACACACATAATAATTACACCCACCCACACACACACACACACACCCATTAAATTATAGGCTCGCTATCGCTCGACAGGAAAAAATTGACACCTTAATGGCACGAAAGGTCTTAAAATTGACAACAGGTGAATCGAATATGGCTTATAATCTCAAAACAAATGAGGCTTAACACGAGGGAGAAAGGGAAACCGGCCCATCTCCCCTTAAAGTTGGCTAGATAATAAGGAAGAGGTCCTAATGTACAAAGGAAGGAGAACGACCTGTAGGAATATATAGATTAATAGGTAGATGTGTGGGTGTGGGGGGAGAGAGAGAGAGAGAGAGAGAGAGAGAGAGCGAGAGAGAGAGAGAGAGAGAGAGAGAGAGAGAGAGAGAGAGTGAGTTAAAGAGAGTGAGTTAAAGTTAATCAGGACCAGGCAGAACAAAAAGGGAGATCACATAAAAACGGTCCTCAAAGTAGATAGATATCCTAGTATGGGAGAGGGCCAAATCAAGATACCCCCAGGAAAGAAAAACTCACCAATAAAAATCCCCCCCCTTCCCCCTCCCCTCCCCTCCATTCCCCCTCCCCATACACACACACACACACAACCTCCTGGTGTAGCTTGGGGCTGTTTCTAAATGATCAGAAACTGGTATGCCCTTTTTTTTTTTTTTAGAAGGGGTGTGTGTGTGTGTATATGTGTGTTTGTGTGTGTGTATGTGTGTGTGTGTAGTAGGAGGTTGGATGTGTGTGTGTGTGTGTGTGTAGTAGTAGGTTGGATGTGTGTGTCTGTGTGTGTAGGAGGTTGGATGTGTCCGTGTTCTTAGATATATGTGTTCAACCTTGATGGGGGTCTAGGAAAACAACTAGAAACCTCCCCTTATATCATGGAGTATACCGTATAGGAATGACTGTAACCAACTGTACAGAACCCGTACTGTACTTTTATTACAGGAGTGTGGTCTGCCGCCGCTACAGTATATTGTATTAATGTATGCACAGTATGGTGTTATTACAACCAGCGATTACAAATGATATGCGAGTCCCTGATGTGTGTTTGTGTGTGTGTGTGGGTGGGTGGGTGTGTCTGTGTGTGTGTGTGTGGGTTTGGTGTGGTGTGTGTGGGTGTGTGTGTTGTGTGTGTTGTGTGTGTGTGTGTTTGTGTGTTGTGTGGGTGGGTGTGGTATGGTGTGTGTGTGTGTGTGTGTGTGTGTGTGTACTTACTTTAGTACTTACTCTAGTTGTAGCGGGAGTGAGCATGCTCGTTATTTCCCGCCTCCTATATGTGTAGGTGTTATATATATCGTTGGAATGGCTTTGGATTGGTGTGTAGTCTGTATTTTTAGCCAATTGGCGACATCGGAAACGAAGGCTTAGGGTGGATCTGTATGGTACTATTCTCACTATAGACGGTACCGTCTCGCCCGAAGGCTTAGGTAGCCATCAGCTTAGGTGAACCATATGATACCCATCTCGCCTTGTACCATTTTTGCCAACCCCAGATGGGACGTCACAACGTCGTCCACTTATTCCAGGTACCTATTTAGAGCTAGGTGAACTGAGGCTAACACATGAAAGGAGACAAGCCCAATTTGTCTCCGCCCGGCCGGGGTTTGAACCCCTGACCCCTCGTGTGTGAGACGAGAGCTCTACCTACTAGGCTACGGGCTGTGTGTGTGTGTGTTCCTAATTGCATATTCATATATGGTATTAAATAAAGGTGGCGATCCGCAGTGATATTTATTGGTTTGTGATATTGAGACCTGCTGGTGAGTGTGTGTGTGTGTGTGTGTGTGTGTGTGTGTGTGTGTGTGCGTGGGTGTGTGTGTGTGGGTGTGTGTGTGTGTGTGTGTGTGTGGGTGTGATACTTTAGTGTTCTTTATTGGTAACTCTTAGTACTTAGATAATTCGTTTCATCTTCCATTATTCAGTTTCCTATTCATCCATCCATCATGTATCGACACAATAACCTTTCTATCCTCTTCCCCTAACTCCTACCCATCCATTGTCCATGCTATATCCATCTATGCAACCGCCTTCCCACTCTCTATTCTATATCTATCCATATATCAAACATTGTATTCGATCATTTAGCCATTCGTCTATCTTGTTCATCCAGCCACCCACCCTTCTATCTATACACTTATCCATCCATCAATCCATACATCCATCCATTCATCGGTTCAATCATTCACACATTCATCCCTAAAACACTCTCCCTATTCTTGCATCCACCCCAATCCTCAATAACTCTTCCACACATCCACCAATCCATTAACCCACCCATTCATCCACGCATCCATTCACTTATAATGCTCTAAATCTGTTCATCCATCCAAGCATTCACCCATCTACCCAATCCTTCATTTCCTCATCCATCCATCCACGTATCCTTCCATCCATCCAATCAGCCATTCATCCTTACATTCATCTATCCATCCTTCCATCCACTCATCCATCCTTCCATGCATCCATCCATTTATCCACTCCTTCATCCATCCGTCCAGCCATCCACGCATTCATCCATCCATCCTTCCACGCATCCATCCAACCACCCATCCATCCTTTCACGCATTCATCCATCCATCCATCCATCTATCTATCCACTCCCTCATCCATCCATCTATCTATCCACTCCCTCATCCATCCATCCACTCCACCATCCTACCTACGTGACCCACAGAAGAAAATGTTTGAGCAGGTGATGAAGATGAACTGATGGTCTTCCGCGCTGACTGAATATATGATTGGAGATGTGGGGGTGTGGGGGAGAGATAGAAGGATTGTGGGTGGATGTTTGGGTGTGTGGGGGAGAGAGGGAAGGGTTGTGGGTGGGTGTTTGGGGGAGAGAGGGAAGGATTGTGGGTGGGTGTGTGGGGGAGAGAGGGAAGGGTTGTTGGTGGGTGTTGGGGGAGAGAGGGAAGGATTGTGTGTGGGGGGAGAGAGGGAAGGATTGTGGGTGGGTGTTTGGGTGTGTGGGGGAGAGAGGGAAGGGTTGTGGGTGGGTGTTTGGGGGAGAGAGGGAAGGATTGTGGGTGGGTGTGTGGGGGAGAGAGGGAAGGATTGTGTGTGGGGGAGAGAGGGAAGGATTGTGGGTGGGCGTGTGGGGGATAATAGTGGAAGAAGTGGAGTGAAGTGGTAGGACGTGTGCTCGTGGAAGGTAGTGTGGAGTTTTGGGTTGGAAGCTTGTGAAGTGGTACGTAAAGGAGAGGGGGGGAGTGTAGGAGAGGAGGAAGGGGGGTAATGTGTGTGGGGGGTGGAGGGTAGAAGGAGATGGGGGAAGGGGGGTAGGGTGTGTGTGTGGGGGGGGGGGGGTAAGGTGTGTGTGGGGGAACAGTGGGGTGTAGGAGGGGAGAGGAGGATGGTAAGGTGTTTGTGTGTGGGGGGGGGGGAGGGGGGGGGTGACAGGACATGTGTGTAGGAGAAGGGGGGAGGAGGGGTAAGGTGTGCGGTGTGTGTGTGAATTTTTTGTTGGAAGTTTGTGAAGTGATTACGTAAGATGGTGGAGGGAGGGTGGGGAGGATGAACATTTGGGTGTACGAGAAGGAGGGGGAGTTATGTGCGGTGGGTGGGTGTATATACAGTATATAGGGAGCAGGCCACTTCGCCTCATTACCACTTCGCCTTGGTCTCTTCGCCTCATGACCACAACGCCTTACAACCATTTCGCCTTGTAACCACTACGCCTCACTACCACTTCGCCTCACGACAACAACGCCCCAGCTCCAGTTCGCCTCACGCTTTCTTACCGCTTCACCTCTCTACTAATTTGACGCACAATTTGAATGATGTACATTAGTTTTTGATAGTTATGATTTGGATTCGTCTCGCCGTTGCGGTTTCAATGGTGTAATTATTTTTTAAATTTTGACAAATTTTTTAGGCCCAAGAGGCCTATTTTAAAGTTTAAAAACTCCATAGGCGAGTTATTAATGTACGGATTTTATTTAAATTTATACCATAAATACACTTTGGCAAGCTGAATCGAATGACGCAAACAGAATTAAAATCGGACTATTAGTTTAGGATTTTGATTTTGACTTGGGCTTCCTGGAGGGCCCAGGGGACCGTTTTTTTGGACTTTAAAAGTCCTCTCTTCTAGAATAATTTGTAAATTTTTCGGTAGAAAAACGTCCCGGCCAAAGGCCGGTTCTTCCAACATTACAGGCTCACTATCGTTCGCCAGGGAAAAAATCGACACCTAAATAGCACGAAAGGTCTAAATATTGACAAAGAAATGGGGCGAAAGGTCTTAAAATCGACTAACTAATGGGGCAAACATCTTAACATCTGAAAACCAATGGGGCTAAACATGAGGGAAAAAGTGGTCCAGAAAAGCGGCCCATCCCCCCCCCCCCTCATTAATCTATCACCTCCCCACGCCCAATCGTAAATTTACCCAACTAAATTGACCTAGAAATTCCTGTATGCTAATTTTCTCCCAAACGCTAATGGTAGTAATTCTCCCCAGACTGTTTCCTCTTGCCTCATAAACGTCCGAGGCTCTTTATGGCGAGAGTTATGGTGCCTTGGGCGTATTTGGGCTTTGGATGGGCGTATTTAGTTCCTCATTTATGTATATTTTTATCATTATTATATATATTTTTCTCCCTAGACCTTCATCAAGCTTAAACAAACACCCCCAAGACCCTCCTTCACCATAAATTGTTACACTTTTCAATATAAATAATGTGGTACCTCCTAAATTACAGGCACGATTTCGTTCGCCCAGGAAAAAACAAAATTTTTTTTTTTTTTTTTTTTTTTTTTTTTTTTTTTTTTTTATTATATTCCAACTACTTCCTCTCGGGCATAGGCTGAGAGCCTGTACATTCATCCGTTATACATTGAACGGTGAAGCCTGTGAGGTCTCGTTTGAGGTCTCGTTCCAGTCTAGGGAGTGAGACATGTGAAGCACTTTCAGGTACAACCAGCCCCTGCCATCTTGCCTTCGCAGGATGCATGGGTCACGGCCCGGATTTGAATTCCGATGTATCAATGGGAAGATATTATTGGGATGGAATTTGTGCTGTACCTAACATCAGTGCATTACCGCAAAGCCCACCGAAACGCCAACAAAATACCCTCTTTGTTCCCTGATTAAATAGCATTGTATGAATATTCCCATATTCTAAATATGCTACAGGGGGGCAATGCCTAGTGAGTTAACTGCTCAATAGGTGGCGTTCTGAGAGTGAGGGTCCGAGTCAAGGGGATGAGACAGTGAAGCACTGGGGCGAAGTTGTCCCCTCAGCCCTATATAACTAAGGCCCACATAATCCCAACTCAGTTCCTAGGTTACGAGGCCAAGATAAGCCAGTGGGACGCAGTTAAAGGACCAAACTCGTTCATTTCCATTCGATTACGAGATGCAGATGAGGCAACACAGAACGGCTCGTAATTCATGACTCCTATTACGGCGCCTGAGGGGAGATGGCCTGGTTTTTGTTTTTTTTAATTAATTCATGTATTCATTGATTTCTTAGTTTCCTCGCTAGACCTCCATCAAGCTTAGAAAAACACCCCCTAGACCCCCCTTCAAGATTAATTTGTACATTTTTCGGTACAAAAATGTACCGGCCGAAGGCCGGTTCCTCTTAAAATTTCAGGCTCGCTATCGCTCGCAAGGAAAAAGTCGACACCTAAATGGCACGAAAGGTTTTAAAATTGACAACGAAATAGGGCGAAAGGTGGTAAAATCGCCAAACTGATGGGCCGAACGTCTTATAATCGCAAAACAAATGGGGCTTAACATGAGGGAGAAAGGGGACCAGAAAATCAACCCATCTCCCTTAATTGATTGGTTTGAAAAGCTAGGGAATTTATTTTATTATTATTATTGTTATTATTATTATTGTTATTATTATTATTATTATTGTTATTGTTGTTATTATTATTATTATTATATATATTATATTATTGTTATTGTTGTTATTATTATTATTTTATTATTGTTATGATATTATATTATTATTATTATTGTTATTATTATTATTATTATTATTATTGTTATTATTATTATTATTATTATTGTTGTTATGTTATTATTATTATTATTATTATTATTATTATTATTTATTATTATTATTGTTGTTATTATTATGTTATTATTATTATTGTTATTATTATATTATTATTATTATGTTATTATTATTATTGTTATTATTATTATTATTATTATTATTATTATTATTATAATTATTATTATAATTATTATTAGTATTGTTATTATTTGTATTATTATTGTTGTTGTTGTTGTTGTTGTTGTTATTATTATTATTATTATTATTATTATTGTTATTATTATTATTATTATTGTTGTTGTTGTTGTTGTTGTTGTTATTATTATTATTATTATTGTTATTATTATTATTATTATTATTATTATTATTTTATTATTATTATTATTATTATTATTATTATTATTATTTTATTATTATATTTTAAAAGTTTATAGTCTCTTGTTAATTTGGTTTGAAGTACTCTTTTTCATTGTTAGGTTCCCCATTGAAATTATTTAGAAAAGTCCCATATTTAGCTTGAAATACGGTCATTTAAGGGGGTAGTGCTTGGTTTTTGGTTTATATATTTATTTATTTATTTATTTTTGAGTTTCCTCGCTAGACCTCCGTCGAACTTAGAAAAACACCCCCTAGACCCCCTTTGTACATTTTTCGGTACCTTCTAAAATTAGAGGCTCGCTTTCGCTCGCCAGGAAAACATCGACACCTAAGGGACACGAAAGGTCTTCATATTGACAACAACATTAGGTGAAAGGTCTCAAAATCGCCAAACGTCTTAAAATCTCAAAGCTAATATGCTAAACACGAGGGAGAAGGAGGTCCATAAAAAGCGAGTAGTACCCCCTTAATATTCAGCAGTTATAATATATATATATATATATATATATATATATATATAGAGAGAGAGAGAGAGAGAGAGAGAGAGAGAGAGAACTTAAACATCCAAGAAAAAGTAAGATAAAGGTAGAATTTAGGAGTCCATTTAGGTGGCAACTATTTATTAAGAGGAGGTTTTTAGTGTGTTTCCTAGACTTCCATCAAGCTTGAAATTACACCCCCTTGACCCCTTTTCAAGATAAATTTGTACATTTTTCGGTAGAAAAATGTCCCGGCCGAAGGCCGATTCCTCTTAAATTACAGGCTCGCTATCGCTCGCCAGGAAAAAATCGACACCTAAATGGCACTAAAGGTCTTACAAGTGACATATATGGGGTGAAAGTTTTTAAAATCGCCAAACTAATGGGGCGAACGTCTTAAAATCTCAAAAGCAATGGGGCTAAACATGAGGGAGAAAGGGGTAAAGACAAAAATCCCTTAAGTGGAAATCTCCCCTTAACAGGTGGGCCTAAAGCCATTCCTATGGAAACTAATTTCAGAGAAAACAAATTAATCGAGTCCAAAGTATTCGGGATAAATTTCGTGACCATCTTAAGGGAGCTCACCTCGCTTTTTTTCTCTTTCTCTCCTTTTCTCTCTTTCCCTGGCTTGTATCCATTCGGTCCCATTCAGCCAACTGTTTTAAGACGTTTATCCCCATTCAGGTGTCGATTTCTTCCTGGCGAACGATAGCGAGCCAGCATTGTATGGAGAAATCCGGCTTCGCCGGAGAAATTTTTCTATCGAAAATGTACAAATTTAGCTTGCTGTCAAAACAAAAATATATATATGCAGGCTCGCTACCGCTCGCCAGGAAAATATTGACATCTGGATTGGGGTAAACGTCTTAAAACAGTAGGCTGAATGGGGCCGAATGGATACAAACCAAAGAGAGAGAGAGAGAGAAAGAGAAAAACAGCGAGGTGGGCTCCCTTAAGGGACGGACCAACACCAATTAGCAGTTAAATTTAATTCTATAAAATATCTTATAGGGGGCATTTGTCAGAGGAGAAGTTAAGGAGTAAAGTTGAAGGTGGAATAATTTAGTGACCAACTTAACCCTTTCGGTATTTGAGTACACGTTTATTTTCTTCATTCTGGCCATCAATATTCGCTTATATTTAGTTTAGGACGGGGTTTTGGAGAGTTGATTGAAATATACTTTAGAGGGCTTTCCAAAGTTAAATTATATTGTTGAATGATTGCCTGCATAAAGTGGAAAACGACGTCCTAATGCTGAAAGGGTTAAATCAAATTCTATAAAATATCTTAGAGATTAGTCAAAGAAGAAATTGAGGAGAAATGTTGAAGGTCGGATAATTTAATGGCCAATTTCAGTTAGGAACTTGCATGATAATGGAAGTGGATTAAACCCGATATAAACAGCGTTAGGGGAATATTAATCCGGGGGGCCCAAGTTAAATAGAGTTTGGATTTATTAGCTCGTTAAATCCCCCTTACCTGCGTGGCTTATCTCTAGTTAGCGTGATTTAAAGAGCGCGTTTACCTGGGCTGCCACCTTTTATAACGGAGAATACTGGCCGTGTGTGTGTGTGTGTGTGTGTGTGTGTGTGTGTGTGTACCTCAGTTCATTATGCTAGCCTCTATATTGCTAACGTAAACAACGCTAATATCGCTCCTCCATTAAGGGGAGATTTCCACCTGGAGGATTTTTTCTGGACCCCCCCTCTCCCTCATGTTTAGCCCCATTGCTTTTGAGATTTTAAGACGTTCGCCCCATCAGTTTGGCGATTGTAAGACCCCTTGCCCCATTTCTGTAAATTTTAAGACCATTCGTGCCATTTAGGTGTCGATTTTTTCCTGGCGAGCGATAGCGAGCCTGTGATTTAAGGGGAACCGGCCTTCGGCCGGGAAATTTTTCTACCGAAAAATGTACAAATTTATCTTGAAAGGGGGTCTAGGGGGAGTAATTTTAAGCTTGATGGAAGTCTAGGGAATCAACTAAAAACCTCCCCTTAATGTGGTCACTTACCTAAAGGATAATCACCATATACATCCCTGTAACCGACATTATCTTGATGTGTTGTAGGTAGCGCCAGCCAACTTGACAATACTCTGGACCCCCTTAACTTCTCATAACTCGAAATGAATGAAAGCAATCGGGCTGACGTTTCTATCATTTGGGCAGAGTCCACCGGGAAATAGGTGTGGATATTTGCAGCCAGTTTGCTCAAGGTGCTTTTGAGTTACAGAGAGGTGTTAGGGATCAAGATGATTGTCAAGTTGGTTGGCACTACCTACCTATAGTATGTCTAATTAGTTAGAACATGTTTTGTTAGGCTGGGTTAAGGGGAGATTTCCACTTGAGGGATTTTTTTCTTGACCCCTTTCTCCCCCATGGTTAGCCCCATTGCTTTTGATATTTTAAGACGTTCGCCCCATTAGTTTGGCGATTTTAAGAACTTTCGCCCCATTTCTGTCAATTTTAAGACTTTTCGTGCCATTTAGGTGTCGATTTTTTCCTGGCGAGCGATAGCGAGCCTGTAATTTAACAGGAGCCGGCCTTTGGCCGGGAAATGTTTCTACCGAAAAATTTACAAATTTATCTTGAAAGGGGGTCTTGGGGCTGTAATGTTAAGCTTGATGGAAGTCTAGCGAACTAACTAAAAACCTGCCCTTAAGTTAAGTAATACAAGTGTGTTACCAGTCATTTACCGCCTTTATTATCTCCACTGTAGATTCGTTGATTGATATAGAAAACGAACACTCCTTCGTAAAACAGAATATCGCTGAAATAAAATACTTCGTCCATATATTTGTTAAAGATTTTTTTGTTTTTGTACTATTTAAAATATAGATGTATACTATATGTGTACAATATACCTGTATATGCAATATGTGAATGTGCAATGTAATATAGGATACGACTTTTGACCGTCACACACACACACACACACACACACATCCACTAAATTGTAAAATGTGTATTTTCAGCTCATGAGGCTGCCATCTTTAATAAACAGTTTATTATTATTATTATTATTATTATTATTACACACGCACACACGCACGCACGCACTTGCGGGTGGGGTGGGTTTTGGGTTGGGGAACACGTAGAGCAGATTCAGTAAAGAGTGGTGGGTTCTGCTGACGGAGAGAGAGAGAGAGAGAGTGAGAGTGAGTTACACAGATACTCAGACCACATAGACCTTGCGGTCCCAACTAGGTGGTCCGGCCTTATTACTACTAGACAGGGACAGTAAAGTAGAAGGCTGAGTGTGAGAGAGAGAGAGAGAGAGAGAGAGAGAGAGAGAGAGAGAGAGGGTGACAGTTTGCTAAAGATCGAAAGATAGGAAATGCCGATAATAATAGGGCTAGACAATTGGGGGGTAATGGTGGGAGTGTAAGGGGGGGGGGGGAGAGAAAGGTGATGATCAGACAGAATTCAGATTTGGAAGAAGGATGGAAAAGAATATAGGATAGAATAAAATAACTAAGGAAATTACAGAGAGACTATTTTATACTAGTTATTGAAAGTCAACTATTATCCAATAAACAATCCATATAGATCTAATTACATAAAGGCAGATAAATGAAACATAGAGGGTGTCTACGTAAATGGATATAGGTTAATGATTACGAATGAACGACAGCATAAAGTAAAGATGGAGAGACGAATGGGAACCAGGGAGGGAACGCGATAAAAATGGAGGAAGAGGCAGATGCAAGGATAACGGAAAAGAGGAAGATCAAAGGACCCGATAACAGGGAAGGGAAAGAAGGTTGAATAGACAATAGGAGAGAGAGAGAGAGAGAGAGAGAGAGAGAGAGAGAGAGAGAGAGAGAGGCGCGCTAGGAAAAGAGAAACTAGATATTGGGTGTGACAAAAGAGAGAAAAAAGAGAGAGAGAGAGAGGATATAGACCTGGACTGGGGGAGAGGAGGAGGAGGAGGAAAAGGAGGAGGAGGAGGAAAAGGAGGAGGAGGAAGGAGAAATGAAATAGAATGTGAAAGCGAGGAATAGAGAGAGAAAAAGAGAGTAAGGGAAAAGTGAGATAGTGCGTTTTGTGTTTGGCAAAGAAATGGAGAGAGAATAATTATAGGAAAGACTGGAGGATAAACAGTTAGACATATTAGCAGATAGATGATAACATTAGATACAGATAACATTTTAGATACAATAGATAAATATGCCAGTAATGGAGGATAACTAGTTGGATATATTAGTAGACAAGTTTTTTTTTTTTTTTTTTTTAAGAGACAATGAACGGAGGAAGGAAAAACACAGATAAAACAAAAAGGTCCATGTGCCTAAAGGCATCCTCCATTCATAAAATGTTTGTAACAACTGGATTTAAACATTTGTTGATTGTAAGTTTGTGGAAAGCAATTCGAGGGAAGTGAATTCCAAAGAGTAGTAGCTCTGGGGATAAATGAATTCTGATAAGCAGAAGTTCTGCATTGTGGAGGAGAAAGTGTAAATTCATGGGCGCTCTCAGCTGCCCTAGTTCTACGGGGAAAGATGTGGAGAGGCGGCACAATTGAAGCAAGTTCCTCGGAACAATTGCTGTGAAAATATCTGTAGAATAATGCAAGGGATGCAACGTTTCTTCGTATGGCTAATGTAGGAAGGTCCTGTGTGATTGCAGGGTTATTGATTAATCTAATAGCTTTATTTTGAATTTTGTCCAACTGCCTCAATGCAACCACTCCACTTCCACCCCACAGAGGTGAACAGTAATCCATCTGAGAGCGCACATGACTTTTATATATTACGGCCAACTGGTCGTCAGTGAAGAATTCTCGAACTCTGTACAGGAGTCCCAGTTTTTTAGAGGCATTCTTAGCAATGCTTCTAACATAATGTGTCCAGCTCAAGTTAGTAGTTAATGTTACACCGAGAATGTCAATACTAGGGGAAGTGGGAATATTTACATCATTAAAAAATATGGGAGTCAGTGAGATTCTGTCGGTTAGAAAATTGAATGTACTTGGTTTTCTGTGCATTAAAGGAAACTAGATTCTCTTGTCCCCATTCATTAATTCTAGAAAGGTCCTGGTTCAGAGAAATTGCAGTGTTTATTTTTGAATTTATAAGATCGGGTTGGGTGAAAGAATTGGTAAATGTGAAGGAACTGTGGAGTGTTGAGTCATCTGCGTAGGAATGTATTGGATTATGAGTGGTAGATATGAGATCATTGATATGAATGAGGAACAGAGTTGGGGCCAGAACTGATCCCTGGGGAACACCAGCATTTATTGAGTGAAATTGAGAATAAAGGCCATCTACCATTACACGTATTTTTCTGTTATGAAGATAAGAAGAAATTAGTGGAACTAATGATGCAAGGCCGTAGTGTGACATCTTCGACAATAAGGATTGATGCCAGACTCTATCAAATGCCTTTGATATATCCAGTGCTATTGTATGTGTTTCACCATGTTGGTCTGTAGCTTGGTTGATTTGATGCGTAAGAAGGCAAAGAATGTCTGCAGTTGATCGACATCGTCTAAAACCATATTGCCTATCACGGATTAATTTATTATTCTCCAGATGCTTAATTATGTGATTATTTAATATAATTTCAAAACTTTGCCAAGAGTGGAAGTTATAGCTATTGGTCTGTAGTTTGATGGATCTGAAGAGGCACCTTTTTTAGGAACTGGATGGATGTTTGCTTCTTTCCAGGGTACTGGGAAGCATGAGGTATGAGTACACAGACGGAAAAATTTTGCCAATACAGGAGCGAGCACCAAGGAGCAATTCTTAAGTACTATTGGAGGAATTTCATCTGGACCAGGAGCCTTATCTACTGAGAGATTCTGCAAAATAGTTTTGACATGTCTGGTGTGGATCTTAAGTGAGGGAATTTCAGGTGAATTAAAATTAAGTACAGGGACATCTTGATTTATGTCATCTAAGGTTGAGTTGGTGGAGAAAATATCTGCAAGAAGGTTAGCTTTACCTCGTGGGTCACTTACAAGATTGCCAGTCGGAGATTTTAATGGTGGAATGGATGAAGCAGTAGTGAAGTTGGATTTGAATGAGTTAAGAGTAGACCAAAATATTTTGTTATCATTTGGATTATTTAGAAGTTTATTTGCCTGCTTATGGAGGAAGTTTGATTTAGTTAAGTTTAATACAGTTTTGGCATGATTTCTGATGTTTCTAAAGTAATTAAAGGCTTCATGTGTTTTTGATCTTGTGTATGCATTGTAGGCTATTGCTTTTTGTTCAGTTACTCTAGCACAATTATGGTCAAACCATTTAGGTGAATTAGATCTTTTACTGTACTTTTGATGAGGAATAAAAGTTTCCATTCCAATTTTTACAAAATCTTGTATGTGGCTCAAGGTGGAGTGTGCATCATTAGAAAAGAAAGAGGTCCAGGGAATATCAATAAAGAAACCTTGAAGACCCTCCCAGTCTGCCCTATCGTAATGCCATTTAGTCACCAAAACAGGTTCAGAGTGGGAAGGTGTGGTAGGTGATAGACAGGTGGCCTGTATCAGACAGTGATCAGAAGATCCAAGTGGGGACCTCACTGTAACATCATAATTTTCTGAATTGGTTGTTAAAGATAAGTCCAGTAGGTGGGAATTATGATTAGGATTATCTGGTACACGGGTGGGTTGGTTGACTAGTTGAATGAGATTAAATGAGTCTGCAAATAGCTCACATTCAAGACCAGCATCATCAGTCCTGGCTGAATGAGTGAGCCATTCAACATTATGGACATTAAAATCACCCAACACAGTGATTTCAGAAGAAGCATTTAAGTTGAGGACACTGAGTTGTGAGGACAGAGAATCAAAAAGACTTTGCTCTGGAGGAGTATTTGGGGAACGGTAGATGCAACATATGTATTTAAATTTACCAGCAGAAATTAATTTGTATATAGAATAATCAAAATAGGGACAATTGAAACTAGTAACCTCCTCCAGGGCAATTTCAGATTTTGCGAAGCAACATACACCACCTTTAGGTCTGAAATTTTGGAGCAGTTGATAACCTGGAAAATTAAATCTAGATGTGTCAGATGTGGATGTTACTTGAGTCTCTGTCAAAAAAAGGAGAGTAGGGGATTCTGCTTGAAGAAATTGGTGTACAGAATTGATGTTAGAGTGAAGTCCCCTTATGTTACTAAAGAAATAGCTGTACTGACAAGCAGCTTTGGGACGTTGCAATGCTCTTGACACAGTCGCATGATGACGACCGGGAGGGCCCTGTGTCAATAACCCAACCCTGCCGGGGGTGGATATCCGAGGGACCACCAGGTTTGCTCTTAACAATTGTACTGCCATATTTAAGGTAAGTGTATGGTGTTACATGTATGGTATGTAGTGGGAAGAGTAGTATTTTATGGATAAATAAAATAATAAAATAATAAGATAATAAAAAGATAGATACATTAGTAGATGCATAGATAAATAAATACGAAATGATTAGATGGATAGATAGAAAGATATAATAGTAGTTAAATAAGGGAGAAATGGTGGGAGGATGAGAAAAAGAACCCAAGACTGCTAATACCAGCCAGACACTGTCAGTCACACGGCCTGGGAGTGAAGGAGGCATCTACTG